>VMDO01003873.1:0-72844 GCA_007922755.1 Pedetes capensis
ATGTTTGGAAGAGTGGCAGGTCAACGGAAAAGAGGAAAACCCTCCACCAGATGGATTAACACAGTGTCTGCAACAATGGGCTTAAACATAAATAAGATGGTTTGCCTGGCACAGAATCGGCAAGTGTTTCGATCTGCTGTACATAGGGTCGCTATGAGTCGGACTCGACTTGACGGCACCTAACAACAACAACAACAACTCCAAGAAGTAATAAGGGCCCATTTTGAGGTCAAAACTGATAATAATGTTATTTGGTAGCACAAGGGTATTAAGTTTGAAACTTGCTACAATATAGATGAATCTAGAAAATATTATGCTAAGTGAAAAAAGCTAGTCACAAAAGACCACAAATGGCATGAATCCATTCATAGGAAATGTCCAGCAGAGGCAAATCTACAAAGATAGAAATCAATTAATGGCTTCCTAGGGTTGGGGGAGGAGGAGATTGAGGGGAAATGGGGAGTAACCGTTAAGAGGAATGGAGTTTCCTTTGGGGTAGATGAAAATACTGTTAATAACTGTAGAAATGGCTGTACGACTCTGTGAATATACCAAAAACCATTTAATTATACACTCTAAATGGATGAATTATATGGTTTGTGAATTATATCTTGATAAAGCTGTTTTGCAAAAAATAATGTTGAATACTCTATTTACCTGTCACATCAAATCTGCAGTCAAATTCAGCATCCATTGCAAACTAGATACAGTGAAGGATGATGCTTTTGATGTTATAAAGAGCCAGGAGCAGTGGCGCACGCCTGTAATCCCAGAGCCTCCGGAGGCAGAAGCAGGAGGATCGCAAGTTCGAGACCAGAGGCAGTCTGGGTAATTTAGCAAGACTCTGTCTCAAAAAGTAAAAAAATGGGATGGGGGTGCAGCTCAGCATTCCATCACTTGCACAGCATGCAGGTGCAAGGCCCTGGGTTCAACCCCCAGTATTGCAAAAAAATAAAAAATAAAAATAAAAGAGTAGAGTGGGATTTGGGACACCATTTGGCAGCATTATAGCCAAGGCTATTAGAATCACGCCTCACCCCATCTAACCACCTTCTCCATATGAGGTCCATGATGGGCCAGGGCATATGGGGAGAAGGTGCTGCTATGTTCACTGGGCTTAGGCCAGAAACCGCATTTCTGAACTTGTGCTCAGCTGGGCTGGGACACATGGCTGAGCCCAGTGGTTCCTCCAGCTGTGTTCCGCAGGGTCACACAACATGGGAACTCGTTCGAACTGCACATTTGCAGGCTCACCAAAACTTAAGAACTCTGAAACTAGGGGAGGGGACCCAGTAATGCATGTTTTAATATGTCCTCCAGGGGATTGTGAGGCAGACTCAAGTGTGAAACCCACTGCTCTAGCTCAAGCCAGACCCAGCTCTCAGGATCTCAGAGTTACCTGGCCATGGCCCCAGTACAGGAAGACAAAGGGAACGGAAGCAGTGCCATTCAGCGTGGCAATGGATCTATCATTTCTCAGGCCCTGTCCCACATCCTCCTGTCCTTCGTTTTGAGGGGGGAGGGGTACTAGAGGGTTGAACTTAGGGCCTTACACATGCTGAGCCACACCCCCAACCCTTTATTTTATTTTATTTTATTTTTTATTTTGAGACAGTGTCTTGCTAAGTTGCATAGGCTGGCTCTGGCCTCAAACTCATGATCCTCTGCCTCCGCCTCCCAAGTGTCTGGGATTATAGGCGTGCACTGTGGCATCAGGCTCTGTCCTTCATTTTTGCTTTGGCCATCGCTACAGTGACAACTGGCCACATACAGGCATATGTGGAAAGCGACTCACCTCAGCTGTCCTTGGTATCTCTTGCTTTCTGTCACAGGGCTTTTGGCTTTGCCATCCTATAACGTATACAAATCCGGATTGAGGGGCTTTTAACCACCTCTGACTAAACAAGTGTGGGAATTGGAATAAATGCTCCAGATAAATGACAATTTCAGGACGCTTTCACGTGTTCCCAGCTGGGCTGGGTTCCTCTTGTCCACAGTTGTAGCCAGCTCCATAACCCTCACATTGGCTTCTTCTCCTTCCTGTGACCTTTATCAACCCCTACTCCTTGGGATCCCACTCCCTAATAAACTGCTCTGCCCTAGCCCTTGTTGCGGGCTTTGCTTCCTGGGGAGATCCTAAGGTAAGCCAGGGATCCTTGTAAATTGTTGCTGTTGTTGTTAGGTGCTGTGGAGTCGGCGTCTGACTCACAGTGACCCTACGTACAATAGATGAAATACTATCGTCAGTGTTTCTCTGCTATTTATAGGGTTTTCAATGGCTGATTGTTTTGGGGGAGTGGGTTGCCATGTCCTTCTCTCAAGCCTACAGCACCTGGTGTTCCTAGGCGGTCTCCCATCCAAGTACTAACCAGGCCCGACCCTGCTTAGCTTCCGAGATCTGACAGGATCAGATGCCACAGTGATATGGCTGCAAGTAGTAGATGCCCCAGAATTGGACCGATCACATCAGCTTCCCTCCTGTAAGAGAGGACCCAGGAGAGTGAAGGGAAAGCTTCCCCCTATGTGGGAGGGGAGCTGTGTGCTGTGTGCTCCTCCTCCACTCCATTGCAATGGGACAATGCATGGTCTTCAGTTACTATTCTAAATTAGTGTTTAATTTGTTTCAGAGCTGAAATCACATACGAGACAGGAAGGAGGAGTGGCATGAGGGTCAGGAGTTCCAGGCTGCACGTTGCCCACCACCCAGCCATGTGACTTCCAGCTTCTGCTGCGCAAAGTGCTGGGTGTGCATAGTTTGGCCTCCTGGTTGTAAAATGAGAGGCCTGGACAAGAGGCTCCCCAGGTTCCCCCAGCCCCAGCTGTCCCTGATTCTGCATCTGGAGAGATGCGCAATGGACACCGTTGACAAATCCACAGGAAGTGGGTCAGAGTATTCTCAGGATAGACAGCAGTCCAGGGCTTTCTCTGCCCCTGTCCCCAGACAAGCGAGACTTTGCAGTGTGAAGGCCTGGGGTGCCCATAGTCAGTGATGCCCACCCTGCCTGGGATCCCTCTGATGGGACCGTGGGGGCACTGGGTGCATCTCTTCCCATGGGAAAAAAGAAAAAGATAACAACCTTCCCACACAGCACAACTCTGTCCCATATCACAAGAGAGGAGTGAGGACTTGGCTGTTTCTTTTGACGTGACCCCACACCTGTTCCCACAACTGCAAACGTTCTCGCTGTTCTGCCAATGGGAAGCAAGACTTTGAAGGATCGTCAGTGGTCTAGAACCATCTTTCTCTTCTGTCCTTATCCCATTACCATCAGGGCCCCTCTCTCTTTGGGGGGCTCATGGAACCCTTCCACCAGGCCTGGACTGAAGGGGGTGGGGGGAGCGTTCACTGACATCTGATTCAGGTCCCTCTCTTTCTCTCTGCACCACCACTGCCCCTGCCTGGGCCCCGCCCTTTGCACCTGTCTACAGGTGGCCCAAGGCTCTTAGGTCTCCTCCCTTCCTTCCCTGCTCTGCCCGCCTCCTCCACTCAGGTCATCAGTCTCCCTGATAGGCTTGGTGATGCATGCCTGTAATCCCAGCGACTCCAGAGTCAGTGGTGAGAGGATTGCAAGTTCGAGACCAGAGGCAGTCTGCGTAACTTAGTGGGACCCTGTCTCAAAAAAAAAAAAAGTGCTCAGTGACTATCCCTTGCCCCCAGGACTGTGGCTCTTGGGTGATTTATGTGGCTATGGATGCAGCACTGTGGTCTCACTTTTCTGTTAGACCCTTCTTTCTCTCTGGGGTGGCCTCAAGCCCTCATGGGGCTCTAGGGCCTGCAAGCAAAGAGCAAAGCGGGGTGGAACTTCTATTTCAACCCCTTGTCACTTCAAGGTGGACAATGCCCAGGAGCTCATTCAAGAGGATGCATGAAAATTTACCCAGAGACAAGGTAGACCGACGTTGCTCGTGGGCCTCTCAGAGACTCTGGGGGTGATAGAAACAGAGAGAGGGTGGGTGGCAGAAGGCCCATGTCTCTAGGCTGTCCCTAGACCCAGCTTCTTCCCCACTGCTCAGCCTCCGGGGCCCAGCAGGGGCCTTTCCAGCTAGGCAGGCAGCACAGCCCCTGCCTCATGCCTACGCCTGCTGTTCTGTTCTCGTCTCTTGCCAGAATGCTGTTCAAGGAGATACAGGCTCCTGGGGTGCACTGGTGGGGGACAAGAGAAGGTACCTAACCTGCCCTGCTGGATTCAGAGCCAACCACATTAAATCTAGGCCAACAGATGAAGACTGGTCCCTTTAACTTCAGGCACAGATCCCCCCTTCCCCTCACAGGCTTGTACCCATTGGCGCTAGTTTCTATCTCCTAATGGCTAATAGCTGGGATTTAGCTCAGTTGGTAGAGCGCTGCGCTGCAGTCTCTGAGGTCCTGAGTTCAATTCCCAGCACCACAAAAATGGGAGAAGGGCCTGGCAATCCACTCCCAAGGCAATCCCGAAACAGTCAGCCCTTGAAAACCCTATGAGGGTCGCTATGAGTCGGATACCGACTCGACGGCACCTAACAACAACAACAATGGCTAATAAGGTTGGGGATACAGCCAGCTGCCCTTCCAATCCATTTCCTCTTATTCTAGTTTCAGTGGGGGTCCAGACTCCAGAAGCACCATTCCCAGAGGATGCTTCCAATGCACTTTGGAAGGAACCAATATATAATTAACCCATAGCTAAACGCGCGGCTTTCCTCACGGCGATCTGGTGATCATAAATGAGATCCCCAAGTGCGTTCTACAGGCAAAGGGGATTATAACACGTGGGAAGAATAGGAGCTTGGATCTCAGAGGAGGGTGGTGAAGGGCACAGTCAGGGCCCAGGCCGTCAAGGTTAAAAGTGCAGCTCCACCTGGGGCAGGTGACCTCACTTACCCAAGCCTCTGTCTTCTCATGTAAAATGGGTATAATGGCAGCAGCTACTTTGTAGGGTTGGTCTGAGGATTAAAAGAGTCAACTAAGTACGAGGCTCATCTTTTGCTTCCCTTGTTATCATCATCATCATCATTGCTGCTCTTGCAGGAATACTGCGGAACAAGGGGATCAAGAGCCTGAGACACACTGAGCCCTGGGCTCTCCAGAAGATGCCCCTGCCCTGCCCCATTGCTAGTATCTGGGAGTGGGTGCACCACAACCAGAGAGGAAGTCTCCAAAAGAAGTCTCCTTTGGAAGGTGGAGTGGACGCTGCTGCCAGCACTCCCCAATTAACACCCACATAGGGGACTTCAAAGGAGTCTTGGGCCAGCTCCCTGCTTGGCTAAGAGCCACTTCTGGGACTGCAGCTGACCAGCAGGACGCTGAAGGGCCAGCCACTACAGTCCTCCTTCTGCCAGATTCAAGCTGCAGCTATGCTTCTCAATCCCTTCTTGTCTCCCTGGGGGACTGGTTGGGATAGAGTCACTCAGCTCTCCTGAGTGACCTCTGGATCGCTAGATGGCATCCAGGATTCTAGTTCAGAATCCCGAGAAAACTATCTGTGATCCACCGGGTTAGGTGGCCTTCGTGTAACTAGGGGGTTGTATCTTTGGATATGAAGCAACATTGGGGATTCAGAGCTGTCTTCATAGCTGGGTCCCTCTGGGGCTACACTGTCTACACAGATGATCACCAATAACTCTTGCTATTCCTATACATGGGCTGGGATTTAGCTCAATTGGTGGAGTGCTGCGCTGCAGTCTCTGAGGTCCTGAGTTCGATTCCCAGCACCACAAAAATGGGAGAAGGGTCTGGCAATCCACTCCCAAGGCAATCCCAAAACAGTCAGCCATTGAAAATCCTATGAGGGTCGCTATGAGTCGGATACCGACTCGATGGCACCTAACAACAACAACAACAATTCCTCTACATGCACATAGCTGCTCCCTCAAGAGGCACAGTTTGTTTTCCCTCCCCTTGAATCTGGGCTGGGCACGTAATTTGCTTTGGCTAACGTTAAGGAAGTAGAAGCAATGCTGAGCTGAGTCTGGGGTGAGACCTTCACAGGTGTCTGCTTTTGCCCTCTTGGAACACTTGGGTAACTGAGCCTGGACTTCTAAATGTCAGACAGCACAAGAGAGAGAATCCCAGCCTTCCAGGGTTTAGACGATATCAGCCTCTGCTGCCTCACCAGCTGAATGAACCAAAGGAGTGCATTCAGGCCAGGCCAGCAGAAGAATCAGCCAGCTGATTTGAGAACCATATAGTATTGCTGCTTTAGTTCACTAACTCTGGGATAGTCTGTTATGCAGCAATGTTGTTAGGTGTTTTCAAGTGAGAACCGATTCATAGTGACACTATAAATGGTAGAATGAAACACTACCCAACACTGTGCCATACACAAGATCTTTTTATGTTTGACCCCATTGTTGTAGCCACTGTTCCTTCTCATTTTGAGTTGAGTCACATCAGCAAAAGGATGGTCCCAAGGTTTTACTGCATTTCTGTCATTAAGGTTGACTCTACTTTCAGGAGGCAACTCTTCTCCAGTCATTTCTTGAATGCCTTCCAGCATTGGGAGCTCAATTTCCAGCATTGTGTTTGATAGTGCTTCTCTGCTATTCATAGGGTTTTCAATGGCTAATTATTTTGTGAGTGGGCTGTTGGGTCCATCTCCCTAATTTGTCTGGAAGTTCAGCTGAAACTTGTCCATCATGGTGGTCTTCTGGTATCTGAAATACCCGTGGCATAGCTTTCAGCATCCCAGAAACATGTAAGTCCCCACAGCACCAAAAGCTGGCAGACGTGTTGGGGTATGCACCAATAGAGAACTAACATACTTCTCAAATCCCTGAACAATACGCTCAGTCCATTCACTGTGCTCAGGGTTATACTATTGTGCTGACGTGATCAGTGAGAATTCACAAGCCCTCAACTTATAAATGGTGGAGGGCAAAACTATAGGAGGGCAAAACTCAGGTACCTGGTGTCATTTCTTAATTAGCACGGCTCAATTAGAATAGTAATTAGCTTCTGACAGGTTGTCCCTTTGCTTCTCCCCTGGGTCATTTAGGGGGCTCTTTTAGTATCAATTCTTGAATTTCTCTGACTTTGCTGGCAAGTCCTTACCTTACTTCTATCTAAGGTCCAGATATGGAGTTTGGGTGTATATATTTGGGTGTCCTTCTCCACTTGACCATCAAAAGCCTTGAGCCTGGACCCCTCATCCACACACCCAGGTCAGAGCTGCTCTCTCTGTATGGCTGTGAAACATCAAAACCAAGATTTTTTCCCTGAGCTCCCACTGGCTGAAATCCTTTGGCCTCACCTCACGTCTATCTCTGCTGCAAGGCAGGAGAGAAAAAGGGAAGGAAGAAAGCTGTAGAGAGTTGCTAATTTCTATGGTTATCCCTCAAAAATGTTCACTCTTACATATACAAATTAAATGTGCTTCTTGGAGAAATGTTAGAAATCACAGACTTAAAAAATGTAATGGGGCAGGAGAAACCTTCATAAGCCCAACACTTTAAAAGTAAACATTCGGAGATTTATTGTTCCAGATCTTTTCACTCACATTTAAATAATTATAGTAAAGACAACTTGACAATGTTATACACAGTAATTTTTAACTTGCTTATTTCACTTAGTATATTAGAAACACATCTTCACGTCAACAAATACTCACCAAAATATCATATTAAATGGGCAGTTTAAGGGTCAATTTAGCGGCCCATAGTTTTCCACTGTATGGATGTGTTAGGTTGTTAAGTGCCATCGAGTCGAGTCCGACTCATAGCAATCCTCATAGGGTTTTCAATGGCTATTTCGGGATTGCCTTGGGAGTGGGTTGCCACATCCTTCTCTCATTTTGCGGTGCTGGGAATCAAACTCAGGACCTCAGAGACTACAGAGCAGTACTCTACCAACTGAGCTAAATCTCAGCCCACTGTATGGATGGACCCCCCCATATTTTTTCTCTTCAGTGAATCCTCTATGGTTTTCAATATTTTAAATCATTTTGCAGGTAACATATACATAGATATTGGTGGATTTATGTATATTATTTAATTAATTAAAAAATCCCTTATTATACAGTTAGATTATTCCTAGTTTTTCAATAATTTAGGCAAGAGTCCTTTTTTCATATATCTTTGCCGTTTTAGTAGTAATTGTTAAGGGGGCAATATGAGCACAGTCAGTGAAAATTCAGTCACGTTGAACCATGAGTCTTAGGATGGCCATGGTGAAAACTGAGATACCCCCTTGTTAAAAGCCTTCTGGCACTAACTCGATGGCACATGCCTGTAATCCCAGCAGCTCAGGAGTGTCAGAGGCAGGAGGACCGCAAGTTCAAGACCGGAGGCAGTCTGTATAATTTTATAATTTAGTGAGACCTTGTCTCAAAAAGTAAAAAAAAAAAAAAAAAAAAAAAAAAAAAAAAAAAAAAAAAAAAAGAAAACCAAAAACACCTCCTGTCAGTAAAGGGACTTGCTTGGCAGACTGTGGCTCCAGAACTAGATTCTAGGTTGCTTCTCCACTAGTATTGCTCCCTGGCCAGTCACTTGGAGGCGAGAGTCTCAAATTGTTACAGCTAAGTGGAGGGGGGACGATGGTACTGTCACATCCTCAGTAGCACAAGGCCCCACCAAGTCAGTGTGCAGCTGGTGGACATTATGTTCCTGTGTGTTTTCTCCACTGGTAAAGCCCTTACCCAATCAGATGCTAAGACCTGCAGATTCTCCCTTAAGTACATATCTTTCTACATCATACCTGCCTTGATCCTGGCACCCAGCTTCCATCACTCCTTTGCCCATCACCATGGGCCTCCACTGAAACCTGAGCTCCCAACCATTTGTCTTCCAAGACATCCTAAAACTCTGCTCAGTTTACAGTGGTGGTCATAAGTAAATGGACTTTCTACACCAGGCATTTCTGTTGAATGCATAAATGCATAAGTAAACACTTAATCTACTGTCATTATATGTTTGGTAGCTTTCTAGGTGCTCAAAGATGAAGGAGTTATGCTCCCTTGTCCTCCACAGACTCAGATTTGGTAAAGAAGAAAACAAACAAGCAGTCAGATAGTAACGGGATATATGATTTTTAGGGCCAACTAGAAAGATCCTGAGAAAGCCAGCAGAGGTACCCAACTTCATCTGGCCAAGCAAACATATGATGGGACAGGAAATCCCCAAGCAGATTCTGAAAGGACACGGCCAAGTCTATCAGGGGGCGAAGGGAGTCCATGTCCCCGACTCTGTGTGCCTAGATGGAAAAGCCAGATTTCCCAAGAATTCTGGCTGTTTGTTAGAGGATGCTAACGACCCACCACATCCCATCCACCCCCTGGGTCCCAATCTTGGCACCGCTGTGATGGATTGTTCTCTGCAAATCCCCAGCCTCGCACATCCAGTGTGCCAAGTGCCTCTGCCTCACTGCCTCAGGGTTGGCTCAACTACATGCAGACGGCAGCCAGAAGTGCAGGGGAACCAAAGCACCAGGGTGCCAGAGGCAGGTGGCTAAACGCCCCAGCCTCCAGTGGGACAATCCTGAGGCACATGCTACAGGGTCTGCAGAGGGTCCCCAGAGGGGCTGAATTCCTGCAGTGAGAACCGACTCATCCGCGCATCCTACAGCTGGCTTTCCCCCATCCCGCTGTATGTTCCCCATTGCTTCCGTCCCCAGGATCCCCTTCCACATATAGTACCTGCAGACGCTGCTGCATTTAGGAAAACCTAAACGAAGACACATCCTACACTGTTTGGAATTCTGGGGTCCTAAGGAAAATCTGGGGCTCAATCTTGGATTAAGGGAGCCAAAAAAGAAAGAGAAAATGAGTCTGTTAGGGGTATAAGTCTGGCTCACCATTGTCTGACTTGAAATTCTCATCTCACCTCACACACACTCCATCTACCTTGAACTGGAGAAATCCTGCCTGTTCTCACCACCTCTGTGCTGCCTGCCCTGGAGGGGTTTGCGGACACTGGAGCAGCTCCCAGACAGGTCTGCTTAATGACTTTCTGGAAGAAATCAGAGGTGACATGAGCACTGTAGAGTATCACAATGTGCCAGCTCTGAATCCCTGTGCCCTGGGCGACTGGGGAAGGAAAGGACAGATGGCAACTGTCAGCCCTTTAATTGCACGGTGTTCCTCCGAGGTGGTCAGGGGAAGGCTGTGCTCGTGGCTCGGTCTCTGTCCGATCGCTGGCAGGATGGTGGGAAGGAGGGGATATTGGGGCTTCTCCCTCCGCCCACCCTGTCCCCTCCTCACTGCCCTTTGCAGTTCCCAGGTGTGCTTTGAAAGCTTCATCGCAGGCTTAGAGAGAGTGTGGGAGGGCAGGTTGGGAAGTGGAGGATACACCCTGTGACCCCAATAGTGAGGTCTCTGGGGAAGGGTCCACCCCAGGCTGTACTGGTGATATTGAGTCTAAACTCTTCAGCGTGCCTACCCTCTCTTCATCATCCCCCCTCAGAATAGCTTGTCTTGCTCCTACTTAAGTTCCCAGCACCGCTACCCTATCCCATACTCACATGAAGGTCATTTATGCAAAGGCATGCCTATAAGGACCAAAAACATAAGATAAAGAAAAGTGTGGCCTTAACTAACATTTCATAGCACTTTATATATATATATATATATATATATATATATATTTGTGGTACTGGGGGTTAAACCCAGGGCCTTGAGCTTCCATGCTCTACAAGTGCTGCACCACTGAGCTGCACCTCCAGCCCATTTTTTACTTTTTGAGATAGGGTCTCACTAAATTACGCAGACTGCCTCTGGTCTTGAACTTTCGGTCCTCCTGCCTCCACCTCCCAGCCACTGGGATTATAGGCATGGGCCACCGTGCCTGGCCACAGCACTTTGTAGTTTTATAAGGTGCCATTTGTATATCTCATTTGAACCTCCAAATCAGGTTGCATAGTTAACATAAGGTGACCCCTATTCTAAAAATGAGGAAGAAGAATTTCAGAGAAATTGCCTAAAATATCCAAGGGTACCCAGCCAGTGAATGGTGGCATCAGAGAAGCAATCCAAGTTTGCCTCTTTTCCCCCTATGTTTGCTGGAACCCCAGGTCATGTATGGGAAAGATTCCACTTGCCTTGGGAGAGAAGTTCACTGAGACTCTAGGTCCCTACCATTAGAAGCTTCCCAGGGCAACCAAGGAAAAGATCCACAGATTCTGGAGCCCTGGAGACTTGTTTCCCTCTTCCTGGCTTCAAAGGCCCTGGGCCCTAAGGTGACCGCCTACAGCATGAAGTCTTCCAATGGCTCTGAGGGCCAAGGACCTTCCCATGCAAGCATGCAGGAGGGGCAATTTCATGCACTTCCTCACTCATGCACCTGTTCACACAGTGTCCATTTGTCATCGAATCTATGTGGCTGGCACTGTGTGAGGTTCAGGGATAGAACTGAGAGAGATCAGGGAGCAGCTAGAGATGTTCAATACGCGATGAGTCTTCTAGCACAGAGCTGCACAAAACCATGGGAGCCCAGAGCCAACGCCAGCCTTCAAGGTCATGGGTCTTTGTGATGGAGAAGCAAGCTCTGGATTGACATTTGCACTCCTGAATGACAAAACTGTCATTGTTTCTGAGGAGCTGAGAGAAGAATTAACGTGCCACCTGTCAACATCCATTGAGTGTTTAGGGATACCACAGCTAGCCAGGCAGAGGCCAGCGTTCCACTGGCACCAGCTCAGACACTGAGGGCTGAAACGATGCTTCAAGGTCTGAGGACTGGGCTTTTAGGAAGGCGTCCTAGTGCTCCTGTGGCAATGGGCACCATTCCCCGCCCAGACATGGACATCCCTGATGTGCAGGGACAGCCAGCCCTGGCCAGCATTCCAGCTTGGCTTCAGCATCAAGCCAAATGCCTAGATTTGCACACCTAGCACCCCCCGGGGGGCAGAGCCAGGTATACTGTGTCACAGCCACCTGTATCCTATCAGGGCCCAGATACTGCTCCACACATGGCCAAGTTCAGGGAAGATAACCACCCGTGCGTCTGATGCAAACAATGATTTTCAGGCCCCAGGCACTGGTCCTCATATACTCTCAATGAACTGTGGTTTTTTATTTACACTTTTGACACTAAATGTGCATGTCTGTGTATGTGTGGTGTGTTTCTCACACCAACTAATTTTCAACTCTCCAGACCTCAGTGAATAAAAATTCAGTTCAATTAGGACACTAACTACCCAGAGTTAGGCACGCCCACAACTTACAGCTTCAGTCCCATATGACGGCTCCCCTCTAGAGACTCCACTGGCCGGCTCAGGCCTTCTATAGTTCTGGGCAACTGGCTATAAATAGGGAGCTCCCATGGCCCCCTCTCCAGGCTTAGTAACTTGCTAGAATGGATCACAGAACTCAGAAACACATTTTACTAACAGCTACCAGATTATTACAAAGGACACAACTCAGGAATAGCTGGATAGGGCAAATGCACAGGGGCAGGGGCAAGGAGCCGCTATGCCTCCCAGGTAAGGAGCCTCTACGCCCCCTAGGTATGCTGCCCTCCTGGCACCTTCATATGTTCCCCACCCCCAAAGCTCTCTGGATCCCATGTTTCAGGGATTTCCATAGGATTTCCCAGGATTTCAGCACCTGGGATAACAGACTGTTAATTCAGTCTCTAGCCCTTGCTCCATTCCTGGAGGTTGTCGGGTGGGGCTGAGAGTTCCAGGTTCCGATCAGGCTTGGTCTTTCTGGTCAGCATCCCCCATCCTGGAGTTATCTAGGGGCCCACCAAAGGTAGCCTCATCAGAAAAATATAAGTCCCTAACACCTAGGAAATTCCAAAGGAGTTAGCAACTCTGGGTCAGGAACCAGAGGCAGAGACCACACAATAGGATGCTTGTCATTCCTATCACTCAGGAAGTGACAAGGGTTTGAGGAGCCCCGTGCCATGAGCCAGGGGTGAAGACCAAATATGTATATTTTTCAGGTACCACATTCTCCAGTGCTTTGGCTCTCCCAGGTCCTCTCTCCACATAGACCAGAGGAACCCACCTATCCCATCATCCTGACCACCACAGAGCAGGGCATAAATACTCGTTAGAATGCAGGACCAGGCCCTAGTCCTCAAGGAGCAAAGCGAGGGAGCCACTCCTGCTGTGTGCCTGTCACACTGGGAAGGTGTGGCGCACCAGGAAGCATGTCCTCCCCTGGTGGCTGCCATACATGCAGTTCCTACCAACTGGAAGGCTTCTGCTGTCACCATCCCATCTGGACACTAGCGGGACAGTTAGACTTCTAGTACCACCCAAGAGACAATAGCACCAAACACTCCTACAAGCTTCGGAGCCAGGGATTGGACAGGCTTCCCATGGAATGTCATAGGATGAGCCACTGTGGAAACCCTTCACCACCTAGGCATGACAGTGCATGCCTGCAGTCCCAGCAACTCAGGAGGTGGAGGCAGGAGGATCACAGGTTCAAGGCCAGAGACAGCCTGGGTAACTTAGCAAGACGCTGTCTCAATTGAAAAAAGAAAGAAAGAAAGAAAGAAAGAAAGAAAGAAAGAAAGAAAGAAAGAAAGAAAGAAAGAGAGGGAGGGAAAGGAAAGGAAGGGAAGGAAGGGAAGGAAGGGAAGGAAGGAGGAAAGGAAGGGAGGAAAGGAAGGGAGGAAAGAAAAAGAAAGAACCTCCCCACATATTAATTCACGGTTTTCCCAAAGCAATGAGAGTAAGCTAACACCTGATCCAGTAACGTGGCGGTATTACACAGCCCAGTGTGGATATTACCTAGCTGCTTCAGTTTAAAGACCTATAAGCCAGGAGCAAGCTGCTCCCAGCAGAGTTGCCAATGGAGACAGAAAGCAAACCTGAGCGGGAGCAGCAGGGTTGGGGGCAGGCTGGAGGCTCTCTCCCGTCTATCAAATATGGCTCACGTCTACCCTGCAGCAGGAGAGGCGGGAGACGCCAGGGATGGGTTTCTTTTACAACTGACAAAGAAGAAAGGAGGCTTTTCAAAAGTTTTGGGAGTCTGTGGAGTCAAGCCAAACCCTGATTACAGTGCATGTTTATTCCTACATGTCCAGATAACGAATTCATCACTTTACCCAGAGGGATGGACAAAAAGCCAATTGTCCCCAGTCTGTGGTACCCAGAGTGGCAGAGAGCCGCTGGAAAACCAGAGAAAGCCCGAGGATGATTCATCCAGCTGGGGGAAGGTAAACACGTTATTGTCTTTCCATTTTTTTTTTTCCAGCCCCGGTGCTTCTGTCTATTTGCACCAATGAGACGGGTAATGTTTTAATTAGGACGTTCACTTGTCTTCACTTTTCAAGAGACGTCGGGGGAGGAGAGCGGGCTTTGGATAATTGAATCCATAACTTCTGGGGTTGTAAGTGTGCAGGACTCAGGAAGGAGAGTGTGTGCAATCTGCAAGGGAGAAGCAGGAGGCAGAGGGGGGAAGGAGGGAGGGAAGGAGGCAGGGGAAGATGGATGAGAACCCAGGGATCAGGAGAAGAAAGGAAAGGCTCAGGTCGGCCTGGCAGTGTGTGTGTCCGTGAATGAAAGAAAGACACACAGAGGGCCGAAGCAGCCACTGAAGGCTTGCGTTTGTGTGCGGAGCTGGGAGGGTCAGGGGAAGGAGCCTGACGTGGCAAGAAGACTGGACATTTGTGTGTGTGAGAAAAAGCTGAGTGCGGAGAAAGACGGGGAGAAGGAAGTGACCTCAGGGCTGTGTGTGAGTGTGCTTGTGTGCAGAGAGAGAGATGGAAGTCAGAGACACAGAGACAGTGAGAGATGGAGAGACAGCAAAGAGAGGCAGACAGAGAGGAAGAGAAGGCAGAGAGAAGAACATGCCCCACAGAGAAGCAGAGAGCAAATGAACTCTGCGCATGTGAATTGAGTAAGAGAGAAAGAGAAACCAGGAGAAAAGGAGTGACGGAGGCGCGTATGCGAGGGAGAAGGCAGAGCGAGCCGGGTAAAACCCGAGCGCTGTGATCCACGAGCCAGGCTTAACGCATGCCACCCTTGCCATTCTAGCTGTGTACTGTTTCTTTCCATTAAAAAGTGATACAGCGTAGTTATTAAAAATAGGAACAGACAATTGAACAGAGGAAGAAATCGCCCTAGACTTATGTCTCAAGAACAAAAGAAGCAGGAGTTGCATTTTTTTTTCTTTAAATGTCACTGTAAATCCTACATAATTGAACTTGTGAATTCAGTGGCGAAATCTGCCTGAGATGACTTAACCAGGATGCATTTAGCAAAAGGCCCAGCGGAGGGCAAGCAGGCAATAAATGCCGCAGAGAGTTTTGGCTGGAGGAAGAGGCTGTTGCAAAGGAGTATCTTACGTTCAACTACAGAATCAACCAAACAAAGACGAATAATAATGGATTATGAAATCCTTGCCTTGTAAGCTTCCTTCAGGTGCCACAGGGCAGAAACCCGGCTCCATGTCCCCGTGACCTAGGTGGCCAGCTCAACCCTGGTGAGGGGCTCCAATGGGACTCCTGCTGGCCGGGACTATGAGCAAAACATCCTCTCTGTTCCTAATCCAACTCACTTCTGGGTTGCCCAGAACTTGGAATCGGCCGTTTTCCTAGACTGCACAACCCCAGGAATGGCTTCTTGTCATTTCCATGTGTGAAGTGCTTTCTCTGGTGTGAAGCCCCTGGGTCGAGAGCCCTCAGCACAGCAGCCCACACCTCCATCATCTCTGGCCCTCAATCCAGACAGAGTCAAGGGCAGCCCATTTCATTACTTGATATACAGTAGTTTTTTTCCAGGCGCGGTGGTGTACACCTCTAATCCCAGAGACTCAGGAGGCTGTGGCAGGAGGATCACAAGTTTGAGCCCAGAGGCAGCCTATGCGGCTTAGTAAGAACCTGTCTCAAATATAAATAGATGAAAATAAAAATGGGCCAGGGGTGTGGCCCACTGGTACAGCACTTGCAAAGTGTGTGCAAGGTCCTGTGTTCAACCCCACAAGTATGACAACATTTTTCAATTATTTTAAATGACTGAAGGCTTACTGATTTTTTTTCTTTGCACATATGCTGGGAATCCGGCCAAGGATTTTGGACATGGGTTTTTCCTTCTGTTTTTGCCCATCATGAAGAGCAGCCTCGTAACCTGGGCCAAAGAGAAGCTCAGGAGAGGTGATTTGTTTGTGACTTTGAGTACAACCTTTCAAAAGCCATGTGGATTTTCTTTAAGAATTCCTCTACTTTTAGCCTTTTCCCTGTCTTTCCTGTCCATAATCTTCCCTTTGCCCACACCCAGACTCACCCTCAGGATTTTAGGAAACTTTCTCAGTGAGTTGCCTCATCACTGCCTCAATGGTGCTAGTTGTTAGCTCTACTCACTACTGGCTCCAGCCTCATGTAGCCCAGATGGAAGGGATGTGAGCTTTCACCTGTGTTGAAGCTCTACACTTTAGGGGTCCACATCAGCCCCTTTCCACAAGCGTTCTGTTGAGTCCAGGTGGTTCAGATGGGGAGGGCTCCTCCTCCTCCAGGTCCTGAGCGGCAACCACAGGACTGTGGTCTAGCCAATCAGAGTGTTCCATCCCCATGAAATTGGTTTATCTCTAGGCCAATCCAAGACAGGTCAGCCAGAACCCTGGAACATTTGCTGGAAATACAAGGGAAGGTTTCACTTTCTCCTGGGTGGTGATACAATAGGGATGATTGAAGTTGGGAGGTTCTGGGGGCCATATTCCCCTCATAGGGCCAACAGCCTACCCAAGAATGAAGTCAAGGCAAACACAAAGATGGAAGTGTAGAGAGGGCAGTGAGCATGAGAGAGAGAGACAGAGAGAGAGAGAGACAGAGAGAGAGAGAGAGAGAGAGAGAGAGAGAGAGAGAGAGAGAGATAAGAGAGAGAAAGAGGGAGAGAGAGACCTTGAACACCTTGATCCAGCTGTGCCTGAACACATTGTACACAATGAGCCAGTATATTCTCTTCCATGTATCTATTTATTTTAAGTTGGTTTTCTCTACTTTATAACATCTAACTGTGTAGACCAGAACTTCCGGTTATGCTGGGACACAATGGGATTTTCCACTGTGTCCTCTGACTGGATGGCCAGTGTTAATGAAACAACATAAGAAAAGCCATGTAACCCAGTGTATTTGTTCCTAAGATGCTTCCCAACTCTGTCCTAATCTAAAACTTCTCGGCTGTGTGCAGACCGTACCTTCCAAGATGAGTTGTGCAATTACCCATCTCTTTTCACCACTCCTGAATCCAGAAGTAAAGGGTCAAAAATGTGGCATTTGGAGAGAGGAAGAATGGTCACTTTGTCTGGAAATCAATTTCTCCATCAATGGCAAAGACTGAGATAATAGTGACTGATGCCCCTACATACGTTAATTCCACAGATCTGATGCCGATGTTCATTATTTTAAAAATCCAGTGCATACAGCATTAAAACAAGTGGAAATTCCTGCAAGATTCTGAGAGCAGGCTGACTCACAGTGTCTGTGTTCAATAGTCCATAAGCAGGTGTACTTCTCGGTGCCTTCTTAGGTCTCTGGATGGAAAGTTAGAGCAGGCTTCACCAGGGGACTGCTAGCGAGACAGATAGCATTTAAAGTGAGGAGCTCTAGCCGGGTGCTGTGGCGCATGCCTTGAATCCCAGTGACTCAGGAGGCTGAGGCAGGAGGATCATGAGTTTGAGGCCAGAGGCAGTCTATGTATCTTAGTGAGATCTTGTCTCAAAATAAAAAATAAAGAAGTTGCCACAGTGTGGCTCAGTGTAGAGCACTTGCCTGACATGTGCGAAGCCCTGGGTTTAACTCCCTAGTACTGCAAAACACTAAAATAAAATAAGGAGCCCAGCCTTATTTCCTAAAATTCTGTCTTTGGATGCAGTCTGTGGCAATTTAAAAACATGTTGACTACAATAACTTAAAGGCTGAGATGAGAAAACCTGCCTGTGGTATGTCCTGAAACAATCCATTGAGCACTCTTTATTAAAACATTGTTTTTCATTTATCAGTATCGCCATCCTTATCACTAGTGTTAGCAGAAGTGCATTTGAGCAAGGAGGGTCTTGCATTCATTATACTTTCTGCTAGGAACGCTGGGCCCCAGATGGCCTTAAGACACACTCCCTCACTCTGAGCAGCTCTTTATTAAAAATGTCACCTCCTGCTGAGCACCGTGGCTCACGCCTCTAATCTCAATGACTTGGGAGGTGGAGGCAGGAGGATCACAGGTTCATGGCCAGAGCCAGCCTGTGTAACTTAGCGAGACCCTGTGTCAAGACAAAACGAAAACAAAACAAAAAGGCTGGGGATGTAGGCCAGTGGTAGAGCACATGCAATGTATGTGTAAGGTGAAGCCCAGGGTTCAACCCCTACTGCCAAAAGAAAAAAAAAAAAAAAAAGGAACAAAACCCCTCACTTCCTTGAAGGTGGCTCCATGGGAGGAAGACCCTTCTCCATTCTCCCCTGCTCCCTCCCTGCTTCCTTGCCCTGTTCCATTACACTTTTCTTTCCCTCATCTACTACATATTCCTTTATCATTTGTGTCCTGTCTCTCCCCTCAAAAATATAGCTCCATGAAAGAGAGGTAGTCTATTTTTGTAACTTTGTTGAAATTTTCACTAAATAACTCTTGTTGCCAGTTTCATGCTTTACAAACACACGCGCATCCACACAATTTCTTTATTGCTTCCCAAGTACTTTATATACATTAAAGTTCTTCTCAAGAAAACTGTGTCAGACGATTCCCATTTGAGGATGAAGAAAACCAAGGCATGAGATGGTTATTTCAGTTGCCTGGAGTTACACAACTAGCAAGCAGGCTCTGGAGCCTTCCACGCCCAGCTCCAGAGCCGCACTCTACATACCTCTGCACACACAAAATGACCCCTGGAGAGAGCCCTTCTACTGCACCTGTGGACTGACTTGGGCCACGCCCTGCAGAGGTGAGAGGACCACACTAAGGTCACGGGGCTGAGAAGTGGCACATGCATAGCCCAGGGCCAGGACTGACCTTCTCACCAGCATACGCTCTTCCGCGCTCTTCCTTCATTTGTTGCCTGTCGGTCCCTTGCCACAGTTGTCATAATCTCCGCTTGATAGGTGGAGAAACTGAGGCTTAGCAGGGTTAAAAGGCCACACTGTGGTTGCACAATTAGTAACTAACAAAGGAATAAGCTGCTGTTGTTTTTAGGAGCTGATCAAGTTGTGTCCAACTCATAGCAATACTCATAGGGCTTTCAATGACTCTTTCGGGATTGCCTCAGGAGTGGATTGCCCATCCTTCTCCCATTTTCACAGTGCTAGGAATCAAACCTGGGACCTCAGAGCCTACAGAGTGGCACTGTACCAACTGAGCTAAATTCCAGCCCTGGAATAAGCTGTAAGTCTCACCAAAAAAGAGAATGAGTAACTTTTAATTCATTAAAATATACGCACACTTTTTAATTTATTTAAATTTCATGTATGTGTGTGATGTTTCTGGAATAAATTTGAATGGAAGAACTTCAACTTCTTTTATATTAGAACATATTAATTGTACAAAACAAATTATTTAATCGTGACAATCTCATACGTGCATAAATTGTACTTTGATCATATTCATCCCCCCATTGCCTTCTCTTACCTCTCTCTAGCTGATTCCCTTCCTCCCTTTTAGCTGACTTTTGTCACAAGGTTATACCTCTCCCCTCCCTTGTCACTAGATAGATACTGAATTCACCACTGCCTCAACTGACCAAGATTTCACCAATGAAGTCAATTGAGCTGCTCTCTCCATTCTTCTTAGAAGAGTCCTAGCCAGGTGTGCCAGTGGCCACCTGTAATGCCAGCACTAGAGCTGAGGCAGGAGGGTTGCTAGTTTGAGGCCAACCTGGGCTATATAGCAAGAACTTGTCTCAAAGAGAGAGAGATGGGGGTGACATGTCAGACAGACAGACCTGAGGCCTCTCTAAGGTAGAGCTTTACAGGACATTTTGGTCCCACCCTCTCATTTTTCTGATGGAGAAACCAATCCTCTGAAAGGTGAAATACCTTGCTAGTGATAAGCAAAAGCTCAATCACGGTGTTCTTTCCAAATTGCACTAATTCACGACACAAGCTGTTCTAGGTCAATGTGTGTTCATGGCACATACCCTGGGAATAACTCATTCCTTACCTTGGATGTATTTAGAGGTGAGACAGATATTACTTTCATTTCTGATCTTGCACCACACGGTTCAAACACTTGGTTTTTAGATCTACCTATTGTTATGGTTTGAATATGAAATGTTCCCCACTGTTCATGTCTTCAACTCTTGGTCTTCAGCTGGTGGCACTATTTTGGGAGGTGCTAAAAACTTTAGGAGGCAAAACCAAGACAGAAGTAGGTCACCGGGGTTGTGATTTTGAAGGCTATACCTGGTCCTTAGTCCCTTCTCTCTGCTTCCTGCCCAACACGTGGTGAGCAGCCTCTGCCACATGCTACCACCACCATGATGTTCTGCCTTACTACTGCCATGATGTTCTGCCTTACCATGGACCCAGAAGGAACCCGGCTGAGGGCTATAAAGCAAAAGCTCTGAAACTGTGAGCTAAAATAACTCTCTCCCCCTTGTAAGTTGTTTATGTCAGGCATTCTGTCACACTGACAAGAAAACTAACACATTTATCCCCAACACCATTTATATGGACACTGGTCCCTGACTCGTGGTTACATTATATATTTTAGGTGCATTCCAACCCCAAGGCTCCTCTCACTCTCATCCAGAGGGTTAAAATGTCCACAAAGTTTAAGGGCAAGAACACAATTGGGCATTGATATTAATAAGTGAGCATTGTGGTCTAAAATATAAGGCATTGGAGTTGTTACTTTGACGGGAAGATGTCTTGGGTACTATCTAGTTTCCTATTTCAGAATCACATTGTCATAGAGTATTTCTCTAGAGTTCTACCTTTCTGAGATGTGGTCAAATAAGCCAGAGGCTACTTGCAACCTACAAGGAGGCTCCCGTTCTGGGATGTTGGGAGGAGAAAGTGTAGCCCATGGGAAAGGCCTCCCTATATTCTTAGTATAAGTAGTTCAATAAATTCATGGTAGTCAGTCCAAGTCTCCAAGCCTGGGAGATTTCACACAAGGGTTTGAATCCAAGGACTTCTCACTAGGCCCAAGATGCATTTGCTGAAATGTCCTCTGAGCATCTCTCCCTCTGGAACCAACTAACAGCAATAAACAGGTGGCCCAGGAATTGGAAGGTTGGGGCAGGGCCAAATAAGGTGCCATGTCATTACGAATGATTGAATAAATACGTCTGGCCCCCAACACCAAGTCTACTCTGTCAGCGATCAGCTATAGGATTCTCTGTCTGTTGGGTCCCCCTTCCCATTCACATGACTGTGAGTTTAGAAACCACTCACAAATAAAGGCACATGGGGAAGCCAAATGCCCTGGAAGTAGGAGTGAACTGGTGAGTGTGCTCATCTCTGTAGGGAAGTAAAGAAGGCAGTGGGCCTAGGCCACCTTCCTTGCCTTTATTTGGGTCTTCAAATATGCCAGATTGTGGGGTCTTCCCATGCCTACGTCGCCCAGCCTTTGGGGATGGGACAGTGGCTCTCCTTATTGTTTCTTGGCATTGTTAACTCGAGATCATGTATAATCCTAGTCTTTCAGAGCAGGAATGACTTTTAGAGAACATTTAAGCCAACCCTTTCATTGCCCCACTGAGAAAGTCAGGTCCAGAGAAGAAATACTTTCTCTAAGATGGTGGTGGTTGTTTGGTGCCATCAAACCAGGCTAACTCAGAGCGACCGTCGCAGGATTTTCAATGGTTAATTGTTTTGTGATTGCTTCGGGACTGGATTGCCAAGCCCTTCTCCCATTTTTGTGATGCTGGGGATCAAATCCAGGGTCTCAGAGAGCACAGAGCAGCACTCTACCAACTGAGCTAACCTCCAGCCCCTTCTCCAAGATTAGCAGCCCAGATCAATGCCTCCTGACTGTAAGCCTTTTTTAATTTTTAAACATGGCACACTTTCCTACAATTATTTTGCTTCTCCAGACTGCAAAACATAAAAGTAGATGGGGAAGATTTACGGCCATTTTGCTTCCTCATTCTGTCCTTTTTTTCAGACAGCCAAATGCCTCTTTCCCCTCATTGTTTGGGATAAGCTTTCTACAAGAAGAATGGGCTTGATTCCATCTGATGTTGTCAAGCTCTCTTCCACCTAGAGGTTGTCCGTGCCCCGGAACTGGGGGCCGCAATTCCAGATGGATCTGGACAAGGAGATGACCATTTCTGGGTCACCCAGCTGCCCAATGCCCTCGGGTAGCTGCAGCAGCGGGGAGGGTAACCTAGTTTGCTTAGGAAATATTGTGGCTGTCCCAGTTTATCGGATGCAGTCCTAGAAAAGTATTGGCACTGTCCTGTTTCTACAGCACGTCACGCAGCCCAACCTGCCAAAGCCCCGCTGCCCCTTCAACCAGAGAAGCCACAGCACAGAATCCAGCCTCCCTGCTCCCTATTCGGGTCTTGGTTTGCTCCCAAGTCTCTCATTTCCCTTGGGGGATCCTCGCCTGGATCAAGGGTACCCTAACATGTCAAGGTGACCATCTGAGAAGAATGGCACAGTTCTATTTTCAGGGACATTCAACTCTTATCAGAGCCAGATACTATGCTAGGAATTCAGGGTTTGCTGCCAGCTTGGTCTGTTCGCTTGGCTGTGTGGATAAAGCCTGGCAAGGTGGAGATATGGGGGAGAACGGGTAAAGTGGGAAAGCACCAGGGACCAGGCAGGCAGGTGCCTGAGAGCCTGTGCTGGCTGTGCTATGAGATGGTCACATCACTTTGGGTGACTTCCACCTCCTCTCTGAGTTTCAGCTTCCTCATTTATGAATGAAGGATGCCCAACCTGTAATGGGAGAAGGACTTGGCAATCCACTCCCAAAAAACAATCAGCCATTGAAAATTCTGAATAGCAGAGAAGCATGGACAATACTGTTTCCTCTGTTGTACACAGGGTCGCTATGAGCTGGACACTAACTTGATAGCACCTAACAACAATTTAGCTCAATTAATAGAGCACTGCTCTGCAGTCTCTGAGGTCCTGAGTTCGATTCCCAGCACTGCAAAATGGGAGAAGGGCATGACAATCCACTCCCAAGGGAATCCCGAAACAGTCAGCCATTGAAAACCCTATGAAGGTCGCTATGAGTTGGACTGGACTCAACGGCACCTAACAACAACAACAACAACAACAACAACAACAACAACAGTCTGTAGTAGGTGGGTAACTGGAGGTAACAATTTGAGATTTTGAAGTAAACCTAGAAGCCATACTCTCACATCTCCAGAATATACTTGCAGGTTCTCCAGCCTGGACTCTCAGAGGTTTGCAGAAAAATCCCAGGTGAGGTGTAAGGAGGTGGGAAGCAGGGACAGAGTCACAAATGGTGTGGCTTTTACATGCCACACCAATCCGGGACACCAATCCGGGACACAATTGCATCCTTAACCTCTATGTTGCCACCCACCACCCAAGGCAAATACAGGTTTCTGGGACAGTAAGGGCTTCTACTCAACAGGAAGCTGGGCACTTGATTTCCTGCAAGGCCCTGTTAAACTCACCATTATCCCCTGTACCTGGCCTGGGCCACAATGCCCAGGAGGTGCTCAAGAATTATGTGCTGGCTGGGCACAGTGGCACACGCCTGTAATCCCAGCAGCTCAGGAAGCAGAGGCAGGAGGATCGCAGGTTCAAGACCAGAGGCAGTCTGTGTAACTTAGCAAGACCCTGTCTCAAAAAGTAAAAAAAAAAAATGGGCCACGGTACAGCTCAGTGGTCCAGCACTTGCAAAGCATGCAAGCGCGGGGCCCTGTGTTCAACCCCCAGTACCAGGAAAAAAAAAAAAAAAAAGGAAAGAAAAAGAAAAAGAAAAAGAATTATTTGCTGGATAAACAAATAAATATGGGTTTCTTCGTTTTCCTTTTATGCCAAAGACAGCTCGCAGATCATTCTGCTTATAAGTGCTGTGTTCCGGGGGAGAGGAAGGGTGCCACAGACAGGAAACAGTCTTCCCTGTGGATGGGCACCAGGTCTGACAGCCTACATGTGCCAGTCTGACACACGTATGTGAATCTTAGATATGACGAAAACCCAGCACCAAAGCTGAGAAGAGCTACAGATGGGTGGGAAAGATTCCCAAGGGATTTCCAGCCAGAAACTTAGAAGTGTGGGTGTCACTAGATTGTCATTTCTTTGGAACAGAGGTGCATATACTACTGGGTAGATGTCAAAGTCTCATTCCGTTATCTTATTTGGAATAGCCTTTCCTTCTCTATTTGACACTTTTTGATCTGGGATCCACATGTCAGGCTGCAGTAGAAAGACATGTAGCTGGGCACCATGGCACGTACCTGTGATACTAGCAACTCAGGAGGCAGAGGCAGGAGGACCCAGGTTCAAGGGCAGATGCAGCATGTACAGCTTAGTGAGACCCTGCCTCAAAACAAACGATAAAAAGTGGGCTTGGGGTGCAGCTCAGTGCCATAGCATTTGTCTAGCATGTGTGAGGCCCTGGGTTCAAACCCTGTTGTTGTTGTTAGGTGCCATCGAGTTGTGTCCGACTCATAGTGACCCTCGTAGGGTTTTCAATGGCAGATTGTATTGGGATTGCCTTGGGAGTGGGTTGCCACGTCCTTCTCCCATTTTTGCAGTGCTGGGAATCGAACTCAGGACCTCAGATACTGCAGAGCGGCGCTCTACCAACTGAGCTAAATCCCAGCCCCTGGTTCAAACCCTAATATGAAAAAAAAAAAAAAAAAAAAACAACCTACAAAAAAGCCGTGAAAAATGAGTGCATTCTCTGATATGTAAATTATGTATCAATAAAATTGTTTTGTAAAAGAAATGAGACCCAGGTAAAGTCAAGACTGTGGATCAAAGCCGGGCGCGGTGGCACATGCCTGTAATCCCAGCAGCTCTGGAGGCGGAGGCGGGAGGATCGCAGATTCGAGACCAGAGGCGGTCTGTGTAACTTAGTGAGACCCTGTCCCAAAAAGTAAAAAAAAAAGAAAAACTGGGGTGGGGGAGCAGCTCAGTGGTGCAGCACTTGCAAAGCGTGCAGGTGTGAGGCCCTGGGTTCAACCCCCAGTGCCACGAAAAAAAAAAGACTGTGGATCAGAATACTAAGTCCTCACTGGAGCAGCAGGTACATGAGGAGAGAAAAGTATCCCTCTAGAAAGAGATGACTGACAAGCCAGAACCCCAGACGCCCTGGAGTAGTCAGTCAAGTCAGGTTCAAGCGGAAGCTCAGCCACCGACACCGTCCTATGACCTGGAGCAACCTTTGCTCCCTGTCTCAGCCTCTCATTAAGAATAATACAAAGGGGCTTGGGAGTAATGAGAGTCAGCTTTCCATTATCCTTTGCTTGGGAATTACTTTAAGACAAACTAATGAAGTTTAGGTAAAATTAGAACGATATGAGTTTTAAAGTACTCACGGTGATAAAGCAAGGAACAGAATGGAATTCCAGCTGCCTCTATGACTTTTCTTGGCAAAGCACTTATGAAACATTTGTTCCTGTGGGCATCAGGTGAGGAAGGCTGGTGAACCTGGCCTAAAAATACTTTTTTCAAACATAATAATGCCAATGAGTCACTCCTCTCTTCTCCTGGCCTAACTCTTTCTCCCTCTATCCTTCAAATCTTCAAATGCTCCCCAAAAAAACTAAAGAAAAGTCTCAAAATGAATTTCTAAAATAAGAATCCCATGGATGCCTTTGTGTCCAATTTACCCTTAAAAGAAGGGTTATAATTCTACCTTTTTGCTAGAAGGTTGTCTTAAGTCTTTTTTGTGCCTGTCAGTTTGCCATATTGTAGGACCTTGCATGTTGCTATGATGCTAAAAGCTATGCTACCGGTATTTCAGATACCAGCAGCGTCACCCATGGTGGACAGGTTTCAGCTGAGCTTCTAGACTAAGACAGACTAGGAAGCAGGACTCAGCAGGCCAACCTGCAAAACAATTAGCCATTGAAAACCCTATGAATAGCAGAGAAATACTGTCAGATAACAGTGCCAGAAAATGAGCTCCCCCAGGCTGGAAGGCACTCAAAAGATGACTGGGGAAGTGTTGCCCCCTCAAAGTAGAGTCTACCTTAATAACAGGAATGGAGCAAAGCCCTAGGGATCTCCATTTACTGATGTGGCATGACTCAAAATCAGGAGGAACAACTGTAAATATCTGTTAATAATTGGAACATGGAATATACGTAGTATGAATCCAGGAAAATTAGAAGTCATCAAAAGGGAAATGGAGTACATAAACATCAACATCCTAGGTATCAGTGAGCAAAAATGGACTGACATGAGCCATTTGGAATCATATCATCATATGGTCTACTATGCCAGAAATGACAAATTAAAAAGAAATGGGGTTGCATTCATCATCAAAAAAATGACATCTCAAGATCTATCCTAAGTACAGTGCTCTCAGTGAAAAATATCCCTGTCCGTACAAAGCAAGTCTATTAATGTCACTATGATTCAAATGTGTGCACCCACCACTAATGCCACAAATGAAGATAGGAAAGATTTTTACCAGCTTCTGTATCTGAAATAGATCAAACATGAAATCAAGATGTACTGATAATTATTGGTGACTGGAATGCAAAAGTTGGAAAGAAAGAAGGCTCAGTAGTTGGAAAATATGGCATTGGTGACAGAAACGATCTTGTGGATCACATGATAGAATTTTGTCAGACCAATAAAATATCACCACAAATATATTTTTTTACCAAGATGAATGGTGACTATACACATAGAATTCACCAGATAGAACACAGAGGAACCAAACTGACATTTGTGGAAAGAGATGATGAAAAAGCTCAATATCAATAATCAGAACAAGACCAAGATTGTGGATCAGACCATCAACTGCTCATATATAAATTCAAATTGAAACTGAAGAAAATTAGAACAAGTGTACAAAAGCCAAGGTATGACCTTGAGTACATTCCACTCACGTTCAGAGACCACCTCAAAAACACGTTTGATGAGTTAGACACTAATGATAGAAAACCAGATGAGCTGTGCCATGGCATCAAGACATCATTCATGAGGGAAGCAAAGGTTATTTAAAAGACATGTTAAAAAAGAAGAGATCAAGTAACATGTCAAAAGAGGCTCTGAAACTTGCCCTTGAATGTCCAGCAGCTAAAGTAAAAGGAAGACATGACAAAATTAAAGAAGTGAACAGAAGATTTTCAAAGCCCAGCTCAAGAAGACAAAATGAAATGTTATAATGACATGAGCAAAGGGCTGGAGATAGAAAAACAAAGGGGAAGAATATGTTTGCTCTGTTTTTCTCAAACATAAAGAATTAAAGAAAAAAGTAAGCCTTGAGTGACAACAGTGAAGGATTCTACAGGGACAATATTAAATGTTGCAGGAGGCATCAAAAGAAGATGCAATGAATACATAGGCTCATTATACCAAAATGAACTGTTGAATGGCCAACTGTTTCAAGAGGTTGCATGTGATCAAGAGAAAATAGTATTGAAGGACAAAGTGGAAGCTGACTTGAATGAACTGGCAAAACACAAGGCTCCAGGAATTGATGGACTATCAATAGAGATATTCCAATCAACAGATGGAGTGTTGGAGGTGCTCACTTGTTTTTTCCAAGAGATTTGGAAAACAGCTACCTGACCAACTGACTGGAAGAATCTATACTTGTGCTATTCCCAAGAAAGGGGATCCAACTGAATGTGGAAATTATTTTATGATATCATTAATATTATACACAAGTAAAATTTGGCCAAAGATCATTCAAAGGCAACTGCTGCAGTATATAGACAGAATATTAAGCCAGACTCAGATGAGGGTGCGGAACTAGGGGCATCATTGCTGATGTCAGATGGATATTAGCTGAAAGCAGACAATACCAGAAAGATATCTATGTATGTTTTATTGACTATGCCAAGGCAGTTGACTATGTGGACCATAACAAATTATGGATAATATTGAGAAGAATGGGAATACCAGAGCACTTAATTGTATTCATGAGGAATCTGTATATGGAGCAGGAGGCAGTTGTTTCAACAGAACGAAGAAAACTTGCCTGGTTTAAAAGTCAAGAATTGCATGTATCAGGGCTGTGTCCTTTCACCATACCTCTTCAATCTCTATACTGAGCAAACAATTCAAGAAGCTGGACTTTATGATGAAGAACATGGCATCATGATTGGAGGAAGACTCATTAACAACCTGCATTATGCAGATGACACAACTCTGCTTGCTGAAACTGTGGAGGATTTGAAACATTTTCTGATGAAGATCTAAGAACACAGCCTTCAGTATGGATTGTACCTCAACACCAACAAAACAAAATTCCTTACAACTGGGTCAGTACATAACTTCATGACAAATTGAGAAAAGATTGAAGTTGTCCAAGATTTTGCTTTACTTATTTCTATAATCAACACCCATGGAAGTAGCAGACAAGAAATCAAAAGATGCATTGCATTGGGAAAAGCTATTTACAAAAGACCTCTTTAAAGTGTTGAAAAGTAAAGATGCCACATTGAAGATGAAGGTGTGTTTTGACTTATGACATGATATTTTCAGTCTCATCATATGGTTGTGAAGCTGGACACCGAATAAGGAAAATAGGAGAAGAATTGATGCTTTTGAATTATGTTGCTGGAGACGAATATTGAATATACCAAGGAATGTCAAAAGAACCAACAGATCTGTCCTAAAGGAAGTGTAACCAGAGTGCTCCTTAGAACAAGGATGGCTCAACTGTGCCATATGTATTTCAGACACATTGTCAGCAGGGACCAATCCTTGGAGAAGGACATCATGTTTGGGAGAGTGGAAACTCAATGAAATAAAGTAATACCCTTAACTAGATAGATTTACACAGTGTCTGCAACAATGGGCTTAAACATAAAAAGGATTGTATACCTGGCACAGAATTGGGGAGTGTTTAGTTCTGTTGTACATAGTCCACTATGAATCAGACTTGATGGCATCTAACAACAACATAACAGAATACCTGGGATTAGGAAATTTATACAAAAAAGAAATTTATTCTTTCAGTTCTGGAGGCTAGAAAATCCAAGATCAAGGAACTGGCATCTTGTGTGGCCCTCTTTATTTGCACATGGTGAAAGACAGAAAGGCAAAGAGAAACTCTGTGTCTTAACATGGCAAAGAGCATAAGAAAACAAACCCACTCCTACAAGCTCTTATAAGCAGCATCAAGACATCCTTAAGGGTGGGGCCCTCACAGCAATTACCTCCCATGAGGCCACACCTCCCAACCCTGTTACATTGGGCATTAAGTTTCCAACACATGAGTTGACACATGCAGACCACGCCAGAGCCTAAGGATCTTTAGGTAAGACATTTGATGAATATACTCAAATATGTTGTTTGTTGTTAGGTGCCGTCGAGTAGGTATCCGACTCATAGCGACCCTCTGTACAACAGGGGAAACACGATTGTCAGTGTTTCTCTGCTGTTCATAGGGTTTTCAATGGCAGATTGATTTTTGGGAGGGGGTTGCCAGGTCCTTCTCCCAAGCCTACAGCTTCTGGTGTTCCCAGGCGGTCTCCCATCCAGGTACTAACCAGGCCCGACCCTGCTTAGCTTCCGAGATCTGATGGGATCGGATGCCACAGGGCTACCGCTGCAGGCTACTCAAATATATACTTGGCATTTTACATTTGAATCAACTTATTTATAAATAAAATGAATTCACCCAAAGTGGACCGAATATACTGGGCTAGGACCTTGAAGAAGAGAATAATGTCTTGAAAATTAATTAACAACAGTAGGCTTTCAATTCTAGAATGACTAAAAAGGAATTACATGCCAGTATCTTACATCCTGAGCTCTAGTTCTGATAAGGTTTGTATTAGAGTAGCCTCCTAGAGGCACTAATTATAACCTCTGGACGAAAATAGAAAAAAGCAGGCCCAACTATTTGAAAGCAGTATAGAAAGATCAAAAACAGGCAGAAACAGGAGGGGATTTAACCTTTGAATGAAGATAACCATGTTTGGTTAGATGTACATTTTTATTACTTTTGTCTCAAGGGAATTCCTCCATCCAGCAGAAAGCACTTAGCATTTAAACTGGAAGCCATACTGACCTGAGTCAGAGGATAGAGCTTGTTACTGTCAGAGATGTTGAAACCTGAAAGTAAAATTCTGGAAATGAAGGAAACACAGAAGACAAAATCCTCAAAATCTGCACACAAACTCCACTCAGATCCCCAGCTACCTGTGACTGCAAGAAATTGGGGGCGGGGGGGAGTAACAGTTAACAAAGTTTGAGTCGGGCAGACATTTCAGCTGCTACCACCTTGAGTTGCACAAAGTTAAAGAAACGCAGTAAATATCCCAGACTTTTCAATATACAGTAACTCCAGAAAGGCCATTCCTTAAAAGTAAACATTACATCTAAGGCCAAGGGATTTACCCTTATGGTTAAAGGCACAGTCCAAGGAGACCTTTCCCTGAAAGTGCACAAAATCAAGCACCCATATATTCATGCTCCTCCAGTAATATATCTGCTAGAAAAAGGCACAACACTCTCCAGAACATGAAAATACAATCCATAATCCCTACAACATGTCATCCACAGAATTCAGTATACAATAAAAGATGACCACATATGTAAAGAAACAAAAAAATGAGACCCATATTAAGAGAAAGACAACCAATGGAAGCAAAGCTTTAAATGACTTGGATTTTGGACAAAGAAAGGACTTTAAAATATGTTGAAGAATCTTCAGGACAAGTTGAATATAATGAGTAAAGAAGTGTAAAGTCTCAAAAGAGATATGGAAACTTAAAACACCAAATGGAGTTGAGTCCCATGCCCAAGAGGAGTGGAAGTGGTGGAGTTAAAATGGACAAAATAATTAGAAACACATAATGTGATTGAAGTTTTGAAATACAGAATTGAGTACCATAAAATAAAAGTGAGAGCCATGAGGGAGTAACTGGTACTGGACCAGCCTTCCTGCTGGAAACCACTACAAAATTAGACAAAATAGATGCGGCATCTTGTTTGAATCACTGGAGGAATGCACAAGGCGAGGCCCCTAATCACTAGGGTTCTACCTTTAAGCACTTCCCCAAACCCATCATAGAGAGGTGGAAGCCAGCAGAGAACAATGGTTTCACCAAAGCAGAGATCAGAGACCAGAGCTAAGGTCTTCAAGTAGAGGGCCATACTAAAGAAAGCAGTTCTTATAATCTACATAGGGATGACCCTATGATTTCCTTCAAATACCAAGATATACACGAGCATGGCGAGATTCTGTAAAGCATAGCAGAAAACAATTGTGCTTGGCAGGGGTTCCAGAATTATCACAGTTCTAGGAGTTGTAACCAGGCAGAGTAGAGAGCCTTTGTTGAACAGCCTGGGCTAAAGAAGCCATAGACAAAAACTAAGATTAGTGTAGCCCTGAGACACTGTTTACATTCCACTTACTGTAATTAAGATAAAAAATAACTTAAAAAGGATCAAGCTATTCCATCAGCAAATTAATAACTACCACATGAAACAATACTCTCTGAAGATAGATTATAAATACAAACTTTCAATGTCACATTGCATACAAATAAAAAGACCTGGGCATTAAGGAGCAGCAGAAAAGGTGAGTCATAATCAGGGGGAAAAAAACAGGCAATTGATACTGGACACAAAATGATGCAGATGATGAAATTTTTAAAAGGGACTTTAAAGTAACTATTAGAAATGTGCTTAAATTCCATAATGGATAACATGGTGTTAATGAATGAAGGGATGAAAAATAACAGCAGAGAAATGGTAACTCTAAAATCAAAGAGTTGAATGGATACAACTGAAAGGCACAGCATCTAAAATGAAAAACAAATCAATGGATTTGCTTAGTAGCAAATGGAAAATGTCAGAGGAATGGCTCAGTGAACTTAAAAACAGATCACTGGAAATTAATCCAAAAAAGAGGAAAAGATTGTTTTTGAACTCTCAGTAACCCTTGAGGAAATATCAAGTAAACTATTATATACGTAATTGAAATGCAAGAGGAGAGGAGAAAGAGAAATAAAATACAGAAAAATTATATTTGAAAAAATGTTGGCTAAATTTTTCAAAATTTTATGTTCTTTAAAAAAGAAACTACATAAACAAGAACCTCAAAACTTTTAAGCAGGGTAAATTAAAGGGAATGAAAGGGGGGAAGGGAGCAATTAAGGGAAGAAAGAATATGGACACATCTTAGTCAAACTGCTAAAATCCAAAAAGCTAAAGAATTGAAAACTCAATAATATAAATGATGGTCTTAAAGACAAAGAAAAAATAAATATTTACTGAATTAAAAAAATAATAACCGTTAAGGAACAAAGAGAAGATTTACTACTGACTCCATTTAGAAATAATGGAAGCCAAACACAATGGAAGAACACCTTTAAAGGGCTCAAAGAAAAAAATAGTCAATCTATAATTATATAAACAGTAAAAATCTTTCAAAAAAGAAGGCAAAAGAGGCACATTTGACAAATAAATAAATATTAGATTATAACCCAAAATATAAATAATTATCCACTTATCATAAATATCCAGAAGTCTACATTGCCAGAAATAAATGGAGCAGAATAGGCATATATCTATCCCATGCAGACCATTTCAAAATAATTAATGGAGATATTCTACTATCAAAGCGGTGGAGCATAAATCCCCACTCCTTAAGTATAGCTTGAACATAGTGATTTCCTTCCACAGAATATAGTATAGAATACCGGATGGGGATTAACATGACAGGGGAAAAGCCTCATAAACCTTACCTAAGCCAGGAAATTGGGGCTAGGGTTTAATTCAGTTGGTAGAATGCCACTGGGCACTCTCTGAGGACCTGGATTCAATCCCTACCACCACTCATGAAGCAATCCTGAAACAATCAGCCATTGAAAACCCTATGACAGTCACTATGAGTCTGCCCCAACTCCACAGCACCTAACAACAACAAAAAGCCAAATCAAAACTAGCAGGAGCATCATTAAGTCATGTTAATAGAAGGTATTCTTGATTTCATATGATGAAGTGGCAATTTACCTTTGTGGCCTTCTGCAAAATTCTTTCTCCTAAAGAGAAATAGTGCTAAGGGGAAATGTGGGTCTCTAGTTAGCAATAACAGGTCCTAGAAATGGCAAATATATAAATAAATACAAATGACTGTTTTTCATATTCTTTAAATGACAGAAGAAAAACAAGGCAGAGTGGGTTTAGCACACACATAAAGGCAAAATTCATGTCACCAATAGAAAAAAAATGGGAGAGATGTAAATAGGATAATACTGTTACAAAGACCTCAAATTATACATGAAGAGTATAATACTACTTTGTGGTAATAGTAGATACTGAAAAATTAAGGAGACAAATTGTAATTCCTAGAACCACAAAAAGTTATTTTAAAAGTATATCTAAAATGCCCAAAGAGGAAATAGAATCCAAGCAAATCAACAACAAAACAACAAGAACGTTATTAGTCTAAAAAGGATGAACAAAGGAACAAATATAGACCAGACTAAAAAAATAATAAGACAGTAGATTTGAATTCATCTATATGAATACAGTCTTCCCTCAGTATTCATCCCAGTATCCACACATTGATTCTAGGATCACCCATGTTATTGTTGTTGTGGTGGTTAGGTGCCATCAAGTTGGGTCCAATTCATAGCTACCCTATGTAAAACAGAATGAAACACTCTCCAATGCTGTGCCATATCCGGCACAATTGTTGGTGCTTCTCTACTATTCATAGGATTTTCAATAGAGGATTGTTGCAGGAGTAGATTGTGAGGTCTTTCTCCCTAGCCTACAGCATCTTTTCCCAGAGAGTTTCCCATCCAAGGCCTAGCCAGACTGACTCTGCATAGCTTCTGAGGTCAAGCAGGATCTAATACTAGGGTGCTATGGCTTCAGATGCTCAAGTCCCTTACATAAAATGGTGTAATATTTGCATATAACCCACACTATCCTCGTATATACTTTAAACCATCTCAAGATTAATTATGATACCTAATACCATGAAAATGCTTTTAATAAATAGTTGTTGTGCTGTATTTATTTAGGGAATAATGACAAGAAAAATGTACTGAATATATATAGTACAGATGCAGTTAAGAATATTTTTGATCCATGGTTGGTTGAATCCACAGATGTAGAACCCACAGAGAGGGCCAACGGTAATCACATTAAATATATTGAGTAAACAGTGCAATTAAAAAGGTAGGGATTATCAGACTGGCTACACAAATAAGATCTATCTAAATGTTGACTGAAATGGGTGCTCTTTAAATAGGAAATCATAGGCTGAAAGTTAAAGGATGCAAGTGATCCACCATGTAAAAATCTCAAATCCTTGACCAGTATTACTGGTTATAAACCCAGAACTCATTTTCATTCTGTATCTTGTTTGCCTACCTTCCATAAAGAAGCTGGGAATATTAGCTATTCTCTTTCCTAGCCTCCCTTGCAGCTAGTGGTGGCCATATTATTGAGTTCTGGGATATAAGATATAAACAGAATGTCCTAGGACTGCATTAGCTTTCTTGATAAATAAGACACACAGAGAGAACCAAAATTATCCTTTAACTCCATTCTTCTTGCCTTGAATGTAAATGAGACACAGAGCACTACAGTAGCCACCTGGTAACATGAAGAGACAGGCCAAGAAAATGATAGAAGTATTGGCTAGTGTATCATTGAGCTGCTTAATGAATACCCCAGATCTCTCATTTTGTAAGAAAAAATATATATCTCAATTTGTTCATGCAATATTAGCTAGGTATTTTGTGTTTTGCCTTTAACAGTAATCCCCACCAAGAGAACTTCATTGACACACAAAAAAGAATTTTCTTAAATCTGCACCTATATACGATCAATCCGGTATCACATTTCCTGCTCTGCATTACAATCAGATAATATGTTTTCACAAAATGCTACTTCTCTAGAGAACAAGATATCTCACGCAAATACGTAATTTTTCTGCCTCCCCAAAGGTGTTGTTATGTCATAAAATGAGCATTTTGTCGCAAATATCCTTTTATTTTCCTTTGTTTTTCTCTTCCTCTTCTTTTTCCTCCTCACTCTCATCCTTTCTCCTTTTCCTCTTCCTCTGTTTCTTCTCTCTCTAATCCCACCTAACCCTCACATACAAACACTGAAGAATGACAGATGGAAAACTAGGACCTATTACTTCTCAATTTCTCTAAAACAGCTTATTTGTCACTTAATTATTAATCATCAAGGATATCTACAAGGCACTCTAAAACAGACAAGATATAACTAATGTTTGGGATAGTTTTCTCCCAGTATGTTTAGATAAATAATTCTGCTCTGGTCCCACATTAATTCTCTCATTGCCTGAATGCCATTTCATGTATTATAAATGAATTGAGTATTTACTTTATTCCAGAACACTAGATACACTAAAAGGAAATAATCACTTATTTTCTCTTTCAAATACTTTTAAGCTTTTTCTTTTTTCTTTTTTTCTTTTTGAGTACTGAGGACAGAACCCAGAGTCTTTACATGTGAGGCAAGTACTCTACCACAGCTGCATCCCCAGCCCCTGATATTTCTGTACCCTCCCTTTCTTTTTAGGCAATCCACTATTATGATTGCTTTAACCCTTCAGTATTATATCCAATCTTTTCTCTCATGTTTCCCCTCCCTTACTTAACTAAGTAGATAAGGGAAAGGACAGAGGAGTACTCACATTTCAGTCTTCAATGGCAAACAATGTAGTACATACTAATTAAAGCCAGCTAAACACATTAATGCCTGCAGCTGTAGCCCTGGGGCATCCGATCCCATCAGATCTCGGAAGCTAAGCAGGGTCGGGCCTGGTTAGTACCTGGATGGGAGACCTCCTGGGAACATCAGAAGCTGTAGGCTTGGGAGAAGGACCTGGCAACCCCCTCCCAAAAATCAATCTGCCATTGAAAACCCTGTGAACAGCAGAGAAGCACTGACAATAGTGTTTCCCCTGTTGTACAGAGGGTCACTATGAGTCGGATACCTACTCGACGGCACCTAACAACAACAACAAACACATTAATGAATCAATGAATAAGTCTGGAATAATCCTCAAAGCTCAAGCACAGAGAAATAGAGAAATCTCAATAATCATAAAGCTATTATTCCATTCATTTTCCTTTAATTTGTAAAAGCGAGTAAGTCAGACACGACTTATTTAGAGCATTAATTTTAAAAGAAGGCAATCTATAATTTCTAACTCCTCAAGGAGAACAGAAGCATGAAAAAGATGACCCCCAAAAAAAGGAAAGGAAAGAAAAATAGTACCCAGCTGAACCAGTTGAAGAACCCTTAAAGAGTTAACTTGAGAAGCAGAAAACAATTTTAAATTGAATAAAATTAGTTTCCTCAGATATTTGAATATTATAACACAAAGTAAGAATATATTCTTATTAAAAAGAAGTGAAGTTCTTAGAAAATACAGCATAGTTAAAAATAAAAGCCTGAGAAGAGTTGAATACCAGAACAGACAAAGCTGAGCACAAATGAGTGAACTCCAGGCAAAAGAGTAACAGATTAGACTCGTGGGAGGAAAGTTAAAAGCCACTGCAGACAGCTTGCGAGAAATCTAATTTCTATCTAATATGAATTCCAGAAGCATGGGCTGGGCACGATGGCACAAACCTGTAATCCCAGTTACATTAAAAGGCTGATGCAGAAGGATCTTGAGGTTGAGGCCAGTAGCCTGGGCTACATAGGCAGTGTAGCCAGTCCTTGCCTCAAAATAAAATAAATAAATAAATAAAATAAAATGATGTAAAATAAAAAATTTAAACCAGGAGCAGAGAAAGAAAAAAATGAAATGAAACATAAACCAAAAAAGTCCAAAACCCAAAATATTTAGATAACAAAGACATGGAACAACATATGAAGATATTTTTCACTCATTCCACCAAACGCTCCAGCGTTCCATAGATATTTGTTGACTTTCTCTTATATGCAAAGCACAATGCTAAGTACAGTTGGCCCTTAGTATAGGGCCCTTGGGATACCAAGATGCCCAGAGCTCATGTTCCTTATATAAAATGGCATAGTATTTCATATAATCTATGCACATGCTCTACACCTGCAGCCGTAGCCCTGTGTCATCTGATCCTGTCAGATCTCTGAAGCTAAGCAGGGTCGGGCCTGGTTAGTACTTGGATGGGAGACCACGTGGGAACACCAGTTGCTGTAGGCTTGGGAGACTGACCCAACAACCCACTCCCAAAAATCAATCCACCATTGAAAACCCTATGAACAGCAGAGAAGCACAGACAATAATGTTTCGCCTGTTGTATGTAGGGTTGCTGTGAGTCAGATACTGACTTGATGGCACCTAACAACAACAACAATGCACATGCTCTAGTATACTTAAAACATCTCTTGTTGTTGTTGTTAGGTGACATTGAGTTTGTATCCGACTCATAGCGACCCTCATAGGGTTTTCAATGGCTGACTGTTTCGGGATTGCCTTGGGAGTGGATTGCCAGGTCCTTCTCCCATTTTTGCGGTGCTGGGAATTGAACTTGGGACCTCAGAGACTGAAGTGCAGCGCTCTACCAACTGAGCTAAATCCCAGCCCCAAATCATCTCTGGATTACTTATAATACCTACTATAATGTCAGTGCTATGTAAATAGTTGCACTATATTGCTTAGGGAATAATGACAAGGAAAAAGCCTGCATATGTTCAGTATAGATGCAATTTTTAGAAAAATATTTTCCATCTGTAGTTGATTAAACCCATGGATGTAGAAACCATGGAAACAGAGGGAAGACTGTACTGTACATGTCACCGAGAGACACAGACCCTGCCCTCATGGAGCTTGTGCTGGAGCAGGAAAAGTAGATACTATAATAAAGCACACAGAGACACGCACAATGAACAATTATGGTTCTGATAAGAGTGACAGGAACAAGTGAAGCGGTGGCATAACAGAACAGACCAGGAGCACGCCCAGCAGCATGTGAGGGCAGTGGTGGCCTGGCTCACACCTGCAGGGTGTGTGGAGCACACTATGCTATGAAGCAGGCTATGGCAACATGGAGTATGTAAGAACACGTAATCATTGTACCTCTTTCTGGGGTTCAGTGTGATATTTCAATACATGAAAATTAGGTGTAATGATAAAATCAAACTAACTAGTATATATCTAATGCTTTAGATACTTCTCATTTCTTTGTGGTGGACTCAAAATCCTACCAGTTATTTGGAAATATTCATTTGATTGTTGTCAACCATAGCTATCCCAGTGGGCTGTAGAACATTAGAAGTTATTCCTCCCTAGAACTGCACCTCTGTACCTGTTAACCATCCCCTCTCCATCCCTCTCCCTCACACCCTTCACAGCTCTGACAACCACTATTCTATGGGAGAACAGTCTTCTAAGAACAAGGCATAGCTTGTGAAAAGGTCCTGTGGCATGGCACACTATGAAATCAAGAAAGAGCCAGTGTGGTCAGAACTCAGAAAGTAGTGACATGAAATAAGTGAATCGCAAGTATAAAAATCAAATATTATGCCAGCTGTGGGAGTGTACGCCTGTAATCCCAGCACTGAGGAGGCTAAGGCACAATTATGGGTTTAAAGCCATCTTGGGCTACATAGCAAGACTCTGCTAAAACAAAACAAAACAAAACAAAACAAAAAACAAAACAAAACAAAACAAAAAACAATTACTAGTTTCCAAAGAGCAAAAATAAACTAACTTAACCAAGCATGTTAGCCCATGCCTCTAATTCCAGCACTCTAGAGGCAGAGGCAAGAAGATCATGGCAAATGTGAAAACAGCCCCATCTATTTATTAAAAAGAAGTAAAGTCCTTAGAAAATAAAGCATAATTAAAAATAAAAGCCTGTGAAGAGTTGAACACCAGAACAGACAAAGCTGAGCACAAATGAGTGAACTCCAGGCAAAGTTATAGGCCAGCCTTTGCTAAATAGTCAGACCTTGTTTCAAAAGAACAAACAAAGAAGTAAATTTATGAAGAGGGATTGGTATTATACTTCTAGCCTGCATAACAAGGTGTAAGAAAACAGTGATTTCAAACTGTTAAAATTCAAATAGTTTTAATCTAATCTTAACATGTTAAGGAAGTAATTTTATCTTTTAGTAAAATGGTAGTATTATGGTTGTTTCTAAAAATTATATCTTTTTTCCTTCCAGCAATCCATATAAAATATTTACTATTTATGAATGAAATACATGATGTGTGGGATTTGCTTCAAAATAATCCTGTGTAGGGGTGTGAAGTGGAAGGAGGACAGGTTGGGTAAAACAAGCTGAGGGGTGAGTGCAAAGGATTCATCACATCATTCTCTATACAATTGTAGGTATAAAATGTTCCTATATCCAAAAAAGGGGCTGGGATTTAGCTCAGTTGGTAGAGCACTGCGCTGCAGTGTCTGAGGTCCCGAGTTCAATTCCCAGCACCACAAAGATGGGAGAAGGACCTGGCAATCCACTCCCAAGGCAATCCCGAAACAATCTGCCATTGAAAACCCTATAAGGGTCTCTCTGAGTCGACTCGACTCGAAGGCACCTAACAACAATATCCAAAAAAAAGAATAAAAAGAAAAAAAGAAAATTCAAAGGTAAAAGTAATTAAATCTAGAATAGTAAGGTAAAAATATTTCAAGAAATACAAACACTTTTAGACCTTGCTAATCAAATCATCTATTGTTGAAATGTAAGAGAGACTCAACAAAAATAAATGCATAATAAAAGCAAAAGAAAGGAAAAAGGGAAGAAGAGATGGAAGAGGTAGGAAATAGGGAGGGAGGGACAAAATAACAACAAAGACAACAGTGAAAATTTAGAAAAAAACTAAATTATTAATTTTTACTGTAGCTTGAAATACATCAAATTATTTTTTCAAGTATTCCTAAGAAGTAAAAACAAATGATAACCAAATGGAAACACACACACACACACACACACATACACACTCATGCATCACTTAAGGATAAGGATGCATTCTGAGAAATGTATCTTTCATCAAGTTTGTCATTGTACCAATATGATAGAGTAGACTTACACGAACTGAGGCAGCTTAGACATCACCAGGCAAAATGGAGTCATTGTCACATGCAGTTTGTTATTAACCAAAAATGTCTTTATTTAACATATGAACATATGTATATAGAGAGAGCCAGTATATATATACATACACATATGTTTGTATGTGTATATATTCTGTAAAGAAAATGGTAGAAAAAGGCAGAAAATAAACAAAGCAAAAATAAACTATATGTTCATTATCAACAAAGGACCAGTACTGGAGATATTAGGTAACTGATAATACAAAGCAACAAAAGTATCAAAAGGGATGAAAAGGAATACTGTGTTTTGCTAAAGCCTGTAGATCAAAGTCATAGCAATCATGAATTTTTCAAACAAAAGTAAATTTAAATACAGTAAAGAATCAGTTATGGCAAAATTCAAAGAAATTAAAGAGAGTTGGACAAAACCACAGTGATACCATAGGCCATAACTAAATTCAGTATGATTTTTAAAATATGAAGCAGCAAAAAATACATAGAATATATAAATTATATATAACAAAAATACAAACATGGATAGATAACCCAATACATATAAAGTACATTTTTTCAAAGCCAATCACTAGGCCACAAAGAAAAGTTCAATAAATCTATCAAAAATAGAAATCATAAAAAGGGCTCATCCTCAAATCAAAATTCTGTATTAGTGAGCAATGACCAAAATAATAGTCATCTGGAATATTTTTAATTGCAAACATAAAAACCCTTTTAAATAATTTTATGTGGAAAAGGATATTCAAGCTGAAATTATGCATCATTCAGAAAATAATAAATTTATAAAACCTATTATATTTCAAAATCTAGGAGATATGGCCAAAGTCTTATTCAGAGGAAAAATTATAATCTTAAATGCAATGATAAGAAAATAAGTTTGAATAAAATTAAGCCTAAATAAAGATGTAATTAATACAAATACAAGAAGAAACCAGCTGAATATGATGAAACAGACCTCATAACCAAACCCAAATCTATTTTATTTAAAAGCCCAATAAATAAAATGCTGAAAAGTCTGTCTTAGCTAAACGAGGAGATCCACAGAAACACTGAACATCAGGGATGGCAAACAAAAAGTAACAAGAGATAATGTGGAAACTTTACAATGAAGTTTTTAGAATACTACACAACTGGCAACACACTCCCAAAAATCAATCCACCATTGAAAACCCTATGAACAGCAGAGAAACACTGACAATAGTATTTTGCCTGTTATACGTAGGGTTGCTATGAGTTGGATACCCAACTCGACTCGATGGCACCTAACAGCAACATACAACAACCACACTATATTCAGTTCTATACCAATAAATCTGAAAAATCAGATGAAACAGACAAATTGGAAGATAAAGAACAGTAGCCAAAGAGCTATGTCCCTCAAAATTTACCATGCTCAGATGACTGAATTTGATTAAACTTTTAAAAAGTATACCATTTCTGTGTTACATAAACCTTTTCAGAGCATAAAAAGGAGGTGGAGGACTCAGTTATTCTTTGAGTCTAAACAATAAAATACCTGTTTTAACAAATACAAGAGCAGTGTCAGAATTCTGTGTTTGGTTTCTCATACCAGAACTAAGTAAGGATATTAGGAAAAGGAAAGTTCTAAACCAATCTCATTTATGAACTTTGATGCAAAAAATTTAAACAAAATGTTCATAAACTAACTCTCAGTATAATAATGCAATAAAGCATCAAGGTCAAGGTGAGTTTGTTCTAGGAATATGGGGAAAATACAATAGTGGAAAATCAAAACATATTATACAATTCACAGCATTGTAAAAAGAAAAATCACATGATCATCACCCTAAGTGCAGAAAAAGTCATATTTTTTTTAAAAAATCACTTTTATAACAGTCATTTTTACTAACCCCAAAAGTCATTTTTTCATAAAAATCCATTTGAAAAGATTAACTTCATGATGAATCCCAAAAAGATGTTTGTATAAGGAATGTCTGTTAACACTATAATTATTCATCTTCCTAAAAAGAGGTCACAATAAAGGTACTAAGTAAAACTGTAAGAAAAGTAAATATTAAAATAGAAGAGGTATAACTGGCATTAATTGTAGATGATACGATAGTTTACTTATAAAATCCAAGGCAATCAACTGAACCACTATTAAAACTGGTAAGAAAGTTCAGTAAGTGACCAAATAGAAGAAAGATACACAAAAATCAATAGCTTTTGTACACACTGGCAAAATCCAATGAAATATAATTCCATTTATTTAATAAGAAAAATGAGAAAATGGTTGGCAATAAATTCATGAGAATTATCAGATAAAAACTATGAAAACTTGCTAAAGGGGTATGAAGAAGGAAGACTTGAATAACTCAAAAGGCACATTACTGGATAGAAAAGCCTAAGGTTTAAAATGTTAGTCCTCCCCAAGTTAAGCCATGAATTCAATTTCCACTCTGAAAATCTCATCGACTCTTGTTTTTTATTTTTTTTAAATGGAACTTGGACAAGCTGACTCTAAAAGTCACATCAAAAAGCGAATGCAAACGAATATTCACAAGAATGCATACTCTTGTAAAAGAGTATGATGGGAGATTTGCATTCCCAGACTGTAAAATGTACAATAAGCCCCAGTTTAAAAGCAGCATGGGAACATGAAGTACATAAGAAAATATATGTAATCCCCTCCCTTAATTATGGAACAAAGAAATTTCCAGATTCATGTTTAAATCTAAGTATTTTCCCCCAATCTAAATATTGGAGGAAAATTTTAAAAAGTATGTTTTATAAATTCCCAAGGGGAAGGTTTTCCTAAATATGACAAGGAAACTCAACACCAATAAAGAAAAAGATGAACAAATCAGACTTAAGGGGAATTTTAAATTTTGGTACTTGGTATCATGAAATAGGTTATAACCAACTGTGGAAAACTATTAGCAACACGCATAGTTACCAAAATGTATCTATTATCCCAAAAGACAGCTAAAAACAGGGAAGGAAATAAACCAAACAAATGGTTGTCATTTGGGGCCATAGGGCTGCAGTTATAGCAGAGCACAGACATCAGTTGGAACAGCACCCTCTAGAGTTGTTCCCCGGGATTAGTACAATACGTATTCTTTCAATGACCCCAGATTCCTCTCTTGCCTCTCTGCACAGTGGGAAAAGAGATGTTTATGTTTTAATTTTCAATAGGATCATACTGATTCTTGATTTAAAACACTCCCTATTTTAGAAGCTGACTGGTCATTTAAGATAAAAGTGCAATCCTGCAGGGTCCTGCGTGGCCTGATTCTTCTTTCTCCTGCTTTGTCTCACTTGCCTCTCCTCCCTCATCACCATGCTCTGGACTTGCTGGTCTTCCCAAACTCCTCTGAATGCTCTGCAACTTTGTAGAGGCCATGGCTGCTCCTTGGAAAGCTTACCAAGACCACATCAAACTTCATCCACTGCTCACACTGGCTGGCTTGTTCCTCCACACCCTTTAGGTTTTAGCTTAAATACTACCTCCCCAGAGAGCTGCCCCTACAAATATAATATCTAAAGGAAGTACTCCTCTTATTTTGTAGCTTAGCTCTCAGATTGTTACTTTCATAATTTACTTCCAATGTGCAATAATTTTATCTGTCTGATTAATTGCTTCTGGTAATCTTGTTCCCGGGAATACAAGCTTTACTAGGACAGAGAGTAGGATCTGTCTTGTTCACTTTTGTATCCCTAGCAGGTAGAGGAATGCATAAAATGACTGAATGTGATTAAGCTTTTAAAAAGAACACCATTTCTTTGTTATATAAGCCTCTTCAGAGCATAAAAAGGAGGAGGGGGGTTATTCTTTGAGTCTAAACAATAAAATACCTGTTTTAACAAATAACAAGAGAAGTGCCAGAGTTCTGTGTTTGGTTTCTCATACCAAAGCTCATACCAAAATGTTGTTAACAAAGTAAGGAGAGAGAAAATATGAAGAAGCTATTCATAGAAGAAATATAAGTGGTATGAAACACACAAATAGAAACACAAATTTAAAAAGTGAAATACAATTTTTCATGTATTAAAATGAGCAGCAGTCCCCTATGAGGGAAACAAATAGAAAGATTCTTAGTATTGGGGATTCCTGAAGTAATAGGGAAGAGGGCATTGCTGTACATTGCATGAGTAGATATCAATCCAAAAATTTTGGAGGTAATTTTGCTTGTCCCCATGGTGTGCTGGAACCAGTTTGAATTGATTGGTACCAGTTTACAAGCATCCGTAATAAAACGTATTCAGGACTTTTTTGAAAGCAGTTGGTAGGATAATATCCCCATGGTAGTAGTATTTATACCATGGAAATTGGCATATGCTGTAAATCAAAGGGTGGTTTGTGTTTATTTGTTTGATAGCCAGGTTAAAATCATACCAATGCCTTTAGATAGAAAAAGAGAAAAAATGGTCATAATATTGATCTGGTATTCTTGCACTAATTATTACATAAGAAAAATATAAATTAAAAGTGCAGGCAATCTAGACACCTCCATGCCATTAGAAAGGGAATGATTCAATAAACATAGTCTATATTTGAAAATTGCCATTTAAAGGGAATGAGGCAGAACTACAGATATGGCTTACTGTTGAGTAAATAAAGGAATTAGGAAAACATCTATAATATTACTTCATTTTAACAAAACTACATATGTTTATATTGCTTCATATGTTTTTAGACAAGGTCTATTTGTATGTATCCCAAACTGTGAAATGTAATTATCCCTTAGAATAGATATGGTAGTGGGAAAGGAGTTTGCGGGCAGGTTTTGCTTTTTAATTTGTTTCTGAATAAATGGAAGGCATTTTCAAAACAACAGCAGATGCTATTTTTTTAAAAAAATGTTAAATAACTTTTGGATTAAAGAGACAATCAAATTGTAATTACAGACCATTTAAAACTCACAGCAATGAGAAAATACATAGCAAAAGTTATAGAATGTGGCAAAAGCTGTATTAAGGAGGAAATTCATAGCTTTCTGTAATCTCATCATGAAACATAAAAGCACAGTAGGAAGTTAACTAAGCTCTCAACTCAGAATGTTCGCAAATAGAATTCAGGGAAATCGAGAGAAAGGATTAATGGATAAAAGCAGCAATTAATTAAAACCTCATTCACACAAAGGCAGAGGTGCAAATTCATATAACCTCATTCACATAAGTGTGAAAGGAAAACACTTATTAGTGTCCTATCCACACAGCAGCCAGAGGTGATATTTATTTATTTATTTATTTATTTATTTTAAGATATGGTCTGCCTAGGTAGTCCATGTTAGCCTTGACTTCATGATCCTCCTGCTTCAGCCTCCCAAGTTCTGGGATCATAACACCATGCCACCACACATTGCTCCAGAAGTAATCTTTCCAAAGCATCAATATGATCATATCTTTCTCACCCCTGACCTTCCAAGAGTTTCCCATCACATTAGAATAAATTCTGGAGCTGTTCTAAGATACACCAGGCTCTTCCTGATGCATAGGCTCTAGTGACCTCCTCTTTTTCCTTACCCCATGTTCCTTCTACTGCAGCCATTTAGGACTCCTTGGTGTTCCCCCAGAAAACCTACCAGCAGTCCAGTCTCAGGACTTTGCCTTCACTGCCTCTGTTGTTCTAGACCTATCTAAGATGCAGTTGCAATCATCCTATATCCCTTTGCTGCTGTTGTTTGGTGCCGTTGAGTCGTGTCTGACTTGTAGCAACCCCCATAGGGTTTTCAATGGCTGACTGTTTCGGGATTGCCTTGGGAGTGGATTGCCAGGTCCTTATCCCGTATATCCCCTTAAACTGCATTATTTTCCTTCATGGAGTTTGCTCCTGTGTGAAATTGTATAATGCCCTTGGTTATATAATTGCTGTCCATCTCCTTGACATGACAGCAGTATCAAGACAGGCTTCCTTTTGCTCACTCTTGTGGTCCCATCCTAAAACGGTGCCTGGCAACTGTGTCATTATGTGAAGTTATATTATGAATTTAAATATTTATTAACCTCCTCAAGTCCAGGTAGGCTTCATGAGGGCACCGACTTCATGCCAAGGCATGTGTGATGAAGACTGCTCACTGACCATCCCAAGGAACCCTGCCCATCTTCCATGGTACGAGAATTCCAGCCTGATGTTCAGGGTGCCAGACACTCTCCATTCCCCATCCTCCCTTGCTATAAGGTGTGATCACATGCCTTGACCTAAGGAAGGTGAATAAGAACCCTGGTGCCACTTTGGGGCAGAGCCTGAAAGACGGTAGCTCTGCCTCCTCCCTCTCACCTTCCCATTTCAATGAGCTGGAGAACTGATGCTAGAGCCCAGCTCTGGCCATGCAGACGTGGGCAATGGCTCAAGAGGTTTGAGTGAATAGGAGGATGAAGGAACAAATGAATCCCTTTTCCTGACATTTAATTCCAGATTTGGAAATGGGAAAAGAAAATCCAAAACCAAAATAAACCACAGGAATCTCTCTGCACAAGACAAATTGTAGGAAAGAAACAAGCATCATATGTAAAATGAACTAAGGAAGTCATCACACAAAGCCAAGGCAGAATAAATGCTTGCGTGGGGAACATCTATACCCTTGATCTAATGAAGAGCTGAAGTTATTGACAAACCACTCTGTAAATTATTGATGATGCTTTCAAGTATGGCCACTTAACAGATTTCAGTTATCACTCACCAGAGGCTAAAAATCTAATATCAGAAGTTAGAAAAAAAATCAAAGCACTGGAAAGTTAGAACCAAAACAAAAACCAAAAAGGAGAGGGAACAGAGACTGGCTTTATCACTCAGGTGTCTTTTTGCCCCCCAAAGAAGAAATACAGCAGATAGGTCACTGATAAGATCCATCCTAGGCAGGACAGATACAGGCTCAGCATAAGAAATAGACAAATTAATCAAATGAAGTTATTACCAAAAAAAGGTACAATTACACACATCTAACATCTTATTCTCCCTAAAGGATAAAGGTCAATTCTGCATAATCTCTACCTTTGAGCAATTGCTTCCAGATGTGGGGGATATGTGCTATAGCATCAATGGCTATTCTCTGGAAGTTTCGCATTGGGTATGAGACTGATGTACTACATGTTGACAAACTCCCTTGTCACTGTGCCTTCAGGTCTCACTCTGAAAGGCTGTCTGTTTCCCTTCACATAGCCATGTATTCTCTTTGCAGCTGTTGCCTGCTTCACTGGCACCAGCCCTGGAGAGACTCCCCTGTGGATACTTACCAAACAGAACTCGCGTATTGGCTGCAGCCTGAGCCCTGGGCAAAGATCAGCTGTGGGATCGCAGAGTTCCTTTATTAAATAACAAATCACACTGGACAAACCTGATTGGTTTTTGGATCAGCTTGTGAAATGAGTGGGCTTAGAGAGCACAGAGGATCACAGTGTGGGGGGTACTCAGTGAGCTGTTTAATGATGCACTCTGGACATTCATTCTGAGATGTCCGGTCTTAGGTAGGGGGAATGAGAAAGCCCTCACCACCTCTTTGGATGCAGAAAGTCAAATGCCATGCTCCTGCCACATCTAGGGAAAGTCAACTTGTTGCATTTATGTGCACATCTGAGGTTGGAAGGAAGGGTCAGGCATAGGCAGCTGTTTGTGTGTTTAGGTAGCTGAGATCACACTGATGGAATTCTAGCAGATCTGTCCCTCTAGCTGTACCTTCTCCACCCTGACATCTCTGCTCTCTGCATGTCCATCCTCCAGAACAGGAGGTGAAATGGCAAAAAATGAGATAAGATTCAGGGCCAATGGTTCCTCCCTGTGGACTTCAGATCTCTCATTTGTAAAGTTAGAGGTTGGACTAGGATTTCAAAGATGCCTCTGTCTCTGCCCTTCCATGATTAACATTGGTGACATGGGCCTCTATGCTCTGGGACCCATTTCCTTACCCTACTCCAAATCACACCAGCAGGATGACAGCTGAGGCATCAGACTCTACTGCACTATTGGAAGGCACCAGAAAAAACTGTCCTTTCTCCAGGACATTTCAATCATTTGCATGTTGATACTAATCATTTAATAATTGTTTTGTTTTAATCAGGTTCATCTGTAAAATGAATGGGTGGGCTAGACTTTTTAGGGAACCTCTAACCATATCTAAGCCACAATTTTGCCTATTCAATATTCATTCCCTTGCTTACACTATTTTTCTACATAGCTTGTGTCATTACGCAAAGCTATACTATGAATCTGAATATCTATGTATCTCCTTGAGTCAAGGTAGACTTCATGAGGGCACCAACTTCATGCCCGTGGCATTTGTGATGGAGACTGCTTACTGTCCATCCCAGTGCACCCTACTCATCTTCCATGGTAGAAGAACTGTAGCCTGACACACAGGGTGCCAGATACTCTCCAATCCTCATCCTTTCTGGCTCTAAGGTTGGACTATGTGCCTATGACTTCATATGGAGTCCTACGAGCCTTTCTGGGCTGAATCGTGAAAGATAGTGGACCTGACTCCTCCCTCACCTTCCTCTTCCTATAAGCTGAAAAACTGATGCTGGAGCTACACTTTTGCTATGCAGATGAGGGCAATAACTTAATAAAGACAGAGAAACAATATGGAACGAACCTGGGTCCCTAACCTATTGCATGGAGCAGAGCTACTTGCCAACCTGAAACTTAGCCACTGAGCAACAATTATCTTATTGGAGTCCCTGCATTTTGTCCTGTCTTTAGTAGAGCAGCTTAGTCTCTAACTGGCACAGAAAGCAGAATGCTACCAAGATGGCACTATCTTAATGGTTATTTTGCAAACAGATATAGAGGAGAATAACATTTTTGCACTTTGGCGGAGGCACCAAGTTTGAATAGTCACCTGCTTCCATATCCTGAATATCAGAGGATAGACTGTTTTCTTTAAGGTTTTTTTTCAAAGACCTGCTAACACTCTTCAGTCAAACACATCCATGCATCCCTTTGGCCAGTATCAACTGAAAGAGGTCACTATCCCTTTCACTAATCATGGTTTTGCATGGCCTTAAGACAGCCATCACTGAAATGAAAGGGACAGGTACTGACCTGAAGAAGCAAAGGATAAAGCTGACTTGAGAATTATATCTAGGAAGGAATCATGGGTGTGACGATTGGAACATGAAACTGACAGGAAGTAAGAAAACAGAAGCCTGCTAGGTTGTATGTAGGAAGTCATTGTCCAAAACAGACTGGACCAAGTCTGAGAAAGCCTGAGACTGTTCTATGCTTAAAAAAACCACAATGAACAACAGTCCTGACTGTGTACAAGAAGCAAGCAGGGTGAAATTCTCAGCTCTCCATGGTGTACCCACCAATGACCACTCCAGCATAGTCACAGGGGACAATAAGGAGGATCCAAGATGTGATCACAGTGGCCACAGAGTAAGACAGTCATGGACAAGGATTCTCCCCAGACAGCAGGACCAAGTTCTCCACCAGAAACCTCCTCTATGGTCCAGGCAGGTCTTCAAGACTCCCATCCTGCAGAACTGATCACCACAGTGGGCCAGTGCTGCCTCCTCCCTCCTGCTTCACTTTTGTGAATTCCAGCTTCTTGTAGGTTTGCTGGCTGTGCTCAGCCACTACATATTGAGGGAGGAGGTGGAAGAGGGATGGTGGTGTATGTGGCAGGGGATGAAGACCACTTATCTTAGTTTCAAGACCTCTGGACCACAAGCAGATTCATCAGACCTCAGGAAAGGAAAATTGCATGAGATCCAGGGATCCTGAACTCTGACCTGACAAGGTTTGAGGTTGTTTCTTTGGGGCAGGTTGGAAAGGTACTGTTCATCAGAAGTGAGTATGCACAGCTGTTTGGTGTCCAGAGGACCTGATGGTGGAAGTGGAGACAGCCAGCTTCCCACAAACATGGCTTCTCCTCTTTCTCTGTGGTAATAATTGGGCTGTGGCCAGTGGTTGGACAGTTCACCTCATTTCCCAGCCTTCCTTGCACTTGGGTCTCCCCTGTATGAACCAAGCAGGAGTGACAGCTCCACATTCAGGCAGAAGAACAGAGTGGGAGGCAGCCTCATCCAGCCTTGTTCATTCCCTGAGGACCAGAGTATAGGGGGTCAGAGGGTTGAGGCTCAGCTTTGACCACGGAAAACATGCTCTCAGCCTAAGGAATGTAGAGCCACCCTCCCATCCCAACTGAACATTACAAAGAGAGAAATAAAGTTCCATCCTTAGGATGTGTTTTTGGGTCTGTTGAAGGAGCTAGTGTGTTGTCCCAAGGAGGCTTTCTCAGCAGATTCAACCTGCTGGGCATTAGTTGTGAGGAGACTTGTTGTGTTGTTGTTAGGTGCTGTCGAGTCAGTATCCAACTCATAGCGACCCTCATAGGGTTTTTAATGGCTGACTGTTTCAGGATTGCCTTGGGAGTGGATTGCCAGGTCCTTCTCCCATGCGAGGAGACTTAGATGCTGTAAAATGGCTTTGGGCTTTTCTGTCCCTTTTCAAGGGCTCTCCAGCAAAAATCACTTTGTTTCCATTAGCTTTGCTCCACCTCTTCCTGTGAATTGTGTATTGATCTTAGAAATTTGTTTAATTTCAATGAATCTTTTTCTTTAAATTCAATGAATCTTGGTTTCCCTACCTGTTGAACATGAATATGAATTCATAGTCAGTTGTTGATAGGTGCCATCGAGTCGTGTCTGACTCATAGTGACCCTCATAGAGTTTTCAATGGCTGACTGTTTTAGGATTGTCTTGAGAATGGATTGCCAGGCCCTTCTCCCATTTTTGCAGTGCTGAGAATTGAACTGAGGACCTCAGAGACTGCAGCACAGTGCTCCACCAACTGGGCTAAACCCCAGCTCCCATAGTCAGTAGGGTTGTACAAAGATCCATAAAATAGCGAATCTTACTGAACACTGACAATGGCCTGAGTGCTTTATAATGGCTCCGTCTCGCTCAGTGCAAACAGTATACTCCCATGAGGGTGATCTTAGGAGCCCAGCTTCTCATGAGGAAACTGAGGCAGAAAAGATGTGAAATAACTTGCCTGAGGAGAAACCATGGGAAAAAGCATTTTCCTTAGCCAGAGATGAGATGTAACGTATATGGAAGTGCCTCAAAAGCCCCAACACTGAAAGTCCGTGTGACTTCTCGGCCTGTCACTGTTGAACTCTTTGAACCATGGAAAACCTGTCTGTGCGGGCAGAGGTCTGAGGACCTCCACTGTCACAGCCACTGTTCCTGGTTCCCTTTGGTCTTCTTTGACCGACCAGCCATCCGGCAGCTAAGTGGGAAGAAGTGTCTTGCTAGCGGCCCAGGGCATGAGCTCTGCCTGGCACTGTGCCCTCAGCCCAGGCCCGGCAGGGACAGTTTCAGCAGGTCCCGGGGCTAGGTACCCTGTACTGAGGCCTGTGTGTCCCTGGAAGGTCACAAGCATGACTTCGGGTTCCTCTCTCCCTGACTCCTTCCTCACTATCATCACTGAGGCGTAACCCCAGAGGATGCTGTGTCTCAGCTTTGGTCCTTTATCCCTGCACCTGACATCTCCCTTCCCCACCCCTACTCCTCACCAATCATTTCCTCTCTAATCAGCTCAAAATGCCACTGAAAAATACTCTTCCTGCTGCACCCCCGCACCCAGGTGCCCTTTACTTCTCTCTGCTGATACCCCAATGAAGCCCCCCCATGCATTCATTCCCACCTTGTTGTTGTTGTTAGGTGACATCGAGTCGGTATCCAACTCATAGCGACCCTGCGTACAGCAGGTGAAATACTATTGTCAGTGCTTCTCTGCTGTTCATAGGGTTTTCAATGGCAGATTGATTTTTTGGGGAGTGGGTTGCAAGGTCCGTCTCCTAAGCCTACAGCACCTGGTGTTTCCAGGAGGTCTCCCATCCAAGTACTAACCAGGCCCGACCCTGCTTAGCTTCTGAGATCTGATGGGATCGGATGCCACAGGGCTATGGCTGCAGGCTATTCCCACCTTATGGATCCCCAAATTGGCCGTTCCAACTGGGACCAACAGCCCTTATCCTGACATCCGGACGGCAGGTGTGGGGATGAAGTGTGTGCAGGCGAAGGCAGGTCTTGAACCCCAGACGTCAGCTGCCATGGGGTCTTGACGCCAGCTCACCTCTCTCTCTGCAGCTAGCCTCCATCTTCTTGTCTCCATGACTTCATGCTCCACCTGCCACCTGCCCCAGAGCGTTCAGCCAGCTCCAGCCCCTTGCACCTGTGGGCCCCTGTCGCTGGAGCAGAGCAGCATCCAAAGCACCAAAGGGTCCCTCAGCCAGTTGGGCTTTTGTCCCCCTGTCAGGACCCCTTGCTCACCAGGAACTATGGAAACTGCCAAGGGGCTCCCAGGAAAGTGTGCCAGGGGCTTCTGCTACCACCATCCACCCTCCCTCCGGAAGTAGGAAAGCCTGAGGAATTCACGCAGGTGCTCATCCCTCTTGAACCCCTCTCAGCCCCTGCTGGAGCTCTATCTGCTATGCAGCTGGACACACGGCTCTTCCGGAGCACCCTGCTTGCCATGCCCAGGCCATCCCACTCTCTGGGACCTCAACGGGATGGGACAGACCAAAGGACAGCTTGTGCCTGTCACTGCTGCCCTGAGCCACAAGGCCCCAGGAAGACCCAGCCCCACACGCTCCTCCTAGGAGGTGCTCCCCCCACCTCTCTGTTTCTACCTGTCAGTGCTGCAAGTGTTTGTGGGGGAGGAGCCGTATGGACAGGTGGGACTGGAGGCTGCCAGTCCCTCCCCTCCATGGCCTGGATGATTCCCCAGGCCTGGCCCTTAGGGTAGCCCTTTCCTGTTTGGCCCTTTGGTGGAATTGTCTGACTGCTTTGCAGTGGGGTGAGATGAACTCACACTCTCACAAACAAACCACACACAGCCACAAAATCATAGACACACAAATCCATGCACCATTGTACACATAACCTCACAACCACTCACACTCACACACATACACACAATCATGCTGTTGTTGTTGTTGATAGGTATCGTCCAGTGGGATCTGACTCATAGCAACCCTATGTACAACAAAACGAAACACTCCCCAACACTGTGTCATGCCCAGAACTATGTCAGGGCTTCTCTGCTATTCATACAGTTTGCAATGGCTGATTGTTTTGGGATTGTTTGGGGAGTGGACTGCCAGGTCCTTCTCCTGTTCATGCAGTGCTAGGGATCAAACCCAGGGCCTCAGAGAGCGCAGAGCAGCCCTCTTCCAACTGAGCTAAGCCCCAGCCTCAGACACAATCATACACTCACTCAGATTCACACACAGTCACACACTCAGCCATACAACTCCCACAAAATCACACACGCACTTACAACCAGATACGATGGCACACAACCACATTCACAATTACACTGGATCTCACAAGCGCAACCATACATAACCCTCACACAAACCACAGCCACAGTCACATACAATCACATATACACCCCCACCTCTCCTCACACACTCATAGACTTATACATACAATCATACTCACAATCACACCTGATCTCTCACACACACATCCATAGAGCCTGACACACGATCGCACTCAAAATCACACATGCAACCACAATCACACACCATCGCACCTGCAACTTCACATTCACACCCCTCACACGCACATAATCCCACAAGCAGGCAGGTCCCAGCCACCATGCTGCTCAGCCAGCTGTCTTCTTTCCCAGGAGGCCTCCAGACCCCCAAACAGCCACTGCTGCCTCCCCTCCTGGTGACAGTCACCAGCCTACAGCGAAGCTCTAGCCCGCCAGCCCAGCCTGCAGGAGCTTCAAGACCATCAGGGATCCTCGCATTTCAAACGTCTCCCCCCACTCTACCTGAATTAATTTCTTCTCCCCCCACCTCCATATCGTTTCTATAGCAACCTGCAATCCTTGGGTATGACTGCAGCTGCTGAGAGCTATGACCCTAAGCAGGAAATGGCTGGCTTAGGGGCTGTCCAGAGGCTAGCTCCGGAACCTGAGCAGGACCATTGGAGTTGAGGGGAATGGAAGGTCTGCCCTGGCTCAGATGTTCTACGAGCTGCCAAGGCACTCCAGCTACTTCTTCAATATCCATCCCTCTCCCCACCTCTCCTTTGCAAAGCATATGCCTGGTCAGGAAATGCTTGCCTGTTTCAGGGCTTTAATATACACAGCCAGGTGCACAGGTGGCCCTGCAGAGAAGTGAGCCAAGTAGAGATCTGAATGTCCCAGCCTGGATTCTGGCCACGGGGCTGCCACTTCCTGGCCACTGGATCCAGGGAAAATTCCTCATATGCAAAATGAAGGCTTTATGTTGGAGGAACTTGGAGGGTACCTTCTTTTATTTATTTATTTATTTATTTATTTTACTTTTTTTCTTATTTATTTATTGTGATACGGAGGGGCTGAGCCCAGGGCTTCATGCATACTTTGGAAGCTCTCTGTCACTGAGTCGCACCCCAACCCCTTTTCTATTTTTTATCTTTTTTTTTTGAATTTTTTTATTAGAAATTTTTAGTGTACACCTTAATGTGATTCATTCTGACATGCTTTTCATTGTGACATTTCCATATATGCACTTTGATGTACATTATTTATATAGGTTCCTCCTTAAGGAGGGTATCTTCTAGTGTAACATTCTGTAGTCTGGTTTTGCTTTCAGGAAATTGAGCCTGAGAAAAAATTTGCAATCTTTCAGAAAACTCCAACCATGAGCCTAAAGTTGAGCTCTGCAGCCCTAAAGTTAAGATTACAAAATGAGAGGGAACCCTCTACAGCTCGCAGCTTCCCTCACAGGACTCTTCCCTGCAAGGTGTTGTGTCTGCCTCTGCTTCCTTTCTACCTGTGACATTGACTTGGGCTCCCACAAGGACATGTCTCCTTTGCAGAAATGCAGCAAGGGTGGGAAGGCTCCTTGGAGCTGCCTCTGGCTGGAGAAGGCAGGAAGGAGAGAGCAGTAATGAGGTCACTTGAAGGATGTTGTAAGAGGATGCACAGCGTGAGCAGAGGCTGAGAAGCCTCCATCATGCCTCTGTGGTCAGCACCTCCGCAAAGGAGTGACTTAAGGGAGATACTTACCCGAAGTGCAGCAATCATCTGGACTAGCTGAACGGGCCCTGGCAGAGCCTGGGGGCCCCCAAGAAGTAGAAAAACAGAAAGAAAGACAAATAAAGGTCAATGTACCATCCTCTCTTACTGCAATGGGATTTCTGCCCACCTGGGGAATTTGATGCCCTGGAGAATTCGTAGTTCATGGTCCAAAAGGTTGCAGTGCACCCAAGGGATAAATAATTCAGCTCTGACCTAAGAGTCCAAAGCTCCCCACCACAGCACCTGCCACTACATTGCAGGCTGTCAGTGCGGAGAACACTAATGAGGGTCCTGGCCACTCCACAGTGGTCCAACGTAGGCTCCAAGAAGGATAACCCTACTCCTTCAGGGAGGCTCAGACACCCAAGAAATGGGAAGGCTGGAGGAAAAGCTGAGGATGGGAGGCCAGGTAGCTCTGCTGGGGACTTCCTTTGGCTTCGGGCCTTGCCAAAACCCTTTAAAAGTGTTTCCCTTGACTGATATTGAAGGCTGTTTGTTTCCACTTCTGTATGAACATGCTGTGATTTTCTCCTCCCTCCACCACATAAAGCCTCGGCAATTACAGTATGTTCTTGAAGTCTGTGCAGATGGGGTGGGAAGGCAGAGCTGTGTTCCCCTGTGGGTTCCACCTCCCTCTTCTACTGCCCAAACTCTGAAATCAGCCACAAAAATTTCTGGGAGAGCCATGATTCCTGGCTGGCCTGTTAGGGAAGCAGCATAAGAATCCTGCTTTTCCTATAACCATCTCCCCTATGAGGTAATGGTTAGACCCACAGTACCTGTATTACTAAATAAATAAATAAATAAATAAATAAATAAATAAAAATTAAATTAAATTCACAGCTCAAGGGCACATAGGTTCGCCACAATTCACTCTCTAAAAGATCATTGGAACCACATGGACCACATGTGTCCCCTTCCTGAGTCAGCATCCACACTGATTAGAAGCTCATGGTCCCAGTATGTGTGGCAGATAGAGTAGTGGCCCCAGAGATATTCATATCCTAATCCCTAAGCTGGAGACTATGTCACCTTTCATGGGGAGAGGAATTGTGTCTATGAGATCAAGTAAAGGATGCTGAGATGGGAAGGTCTTCCTAGATGATGTGGGTGGATCAATGGAATCACAGGGTCCTTATCAGTGGAGGCAGGTGGGTCAGAGTCCAAGAGAGAAGGCCCAGGACAGTGGCAGCAGAGACTGGAAGGACGCACTCTGAAGAGAGAGGAAGGTGTTTTAGTTCTTTGATTAAGCTCGCATAGCTGGTGAGTAGCAAAGCCGAGACTGGAACTTGAATGGTTGGATCCCAGCACCTGTATCCTTAACCCCTTTGCTTATCATCTCCAGCCTGGAACCAGACGTATGACGTCATCTACTCAAGGGTGGAATGTGTTCCCCAATGGACAAGACTAAACATTTGTGATCATAAATTTAAAGTGCTACTAATAAGTTCAGTCCTACAGTTGTCCCCAGAAAAGTTCAAGTTCAGCTGCCCAGTGTAAGAAGGGAGCAGATAGGTTTAACCAAAGAGGGCAAACTGCCTCCAAAAAGTAGACACAGAATGGAGGTGACTTCTTCCCTAGAGCTTCCAGAGGCACCAGACCTAATGACATCCCTACATTTGCCCAGTGAAACATACTTTGGACTTCTGTCCTCCAGAGCTATAAAAGAATAAATCTGTGCTGTTTTAATCATAGGGAATAAATTTGTGCTGTTTATGTTTATAGTAATTTGTCACCACAGCAATAGGAAACACATACCGCACGTTACTTATTCTCTGTATCTCAGTTTCTTCTTTGAGAAGAACAGATATAATCATATCTACCTCAAGTGGAGCTTTCAGGACAATTAAAGGAAATATGTTGCTGCTGTTGTTAGGTGCCATCAAGTTGGGGCCCACTTACAGCAACTCTCATAAGGTTTTCAATGGTTGATTGTTTCAGGATTGCTTAGGGAGTAGATTACCATGTCCTCCTGTTAATAAATATCAGCTATGATTATTCTAATCCAACTGCTTCATTTTATAGGAGAGAATATTAAAGTCCAGAGAGGGATATTATGTACCTGAGGTCACAAGGAGGAAAAGTGACCATTCCTAATTTATTATCATAGACTAGCTCCCTTTTTATGGAAGGGACATGGGAGCTATAGCAGATTCAGCTGCCCAACATCACTGGAGGAAAAGGGATACAGAACTGAAATGCATTCAGTAGTCAACACTGATTTTCCATGGTCCCTGAACAAGTCTACCTCTGCTGCCAGCCCACCCAGATGGCCACCTTACATAGGCACAGAATCTCAGCTCTTTTATCCATCCAACCCATCAATGAGCTCTGCCTCCCTGTGTCAGTTGCCAACAGTGAACAGGGTACATGGTTTGCCCACTGGGAGACACTGGCTAGTGCTTCTGTTCTTGCTGAGCCTTCTCCCAGCCCTCCACCCCTAGACCCTTTATATTACCAGAATCATAAATATTCAAAATCATCATTTCAAATATCCCACTGCACTTTGCAAGTTCACTTGCTTCAGTTTCCCCACGAGGATGTTCCTCAGCCTCTTTGGGACAACTACCACTACTTTGTCACCAGCTACCACATCTTTCTTGGAATCCATGGTCAGTTACGACAATACTTGTCTTTCCCACCATCTCTAGTCTCAAGGTGTCTCCCTCTGTCTCACCCACCTGGAGCACTCCAACTCAGGTTAAACCTATCTGCTTCCTTCTCTGTACTTGCATTCGGCAGTTGAACCTGAACTTTTCTGGGGACAACCGTAGGACTGAACCTATTAGTTGCCCCAACCTCCAATACCTCATGATGTGGTTATATTTGGCGACTATATCTTTAAAGAAGTGATTAAGTTAAAATGAGGTCACTGAAATGAAAGCGGTTTGAGGAGATGTTCCAAGGATCAAAATTTTAGTTATTGTTGTTGTTAGGTGTCATCAAGTCAGTGTCTGACTCAGAGAGACCCTATGTACAGCAGGTGAAACACAATTTTCAGTGCTTCTCTGCTATTCATTGGGTTTTCAATGGCGGATAGATTTTTAGGAATGGGTTGCCAGGTCCTTCTCCCAAGCCTACAGCACCTGGTGTTCCCAAGTTGCCTCCCATCCAAGCGCTAACCAGGCCTGACCCTGCTTAGCTTCTGATATCTGATGAGATAAAATGCCACAGTGGCTTCAGGCCAAGATTTTTGTCAGGAAGAATAAATTCAAGAGAACTATTGTACAATGTGGCCACTGCAGTTACTAATAATGTATTGTGTATCTGAAGATGGATAAGAGAATATTTGAACTATTCTAGCCATACAAAATAAGTATGTGAGGTAATATACAGGCTAATTAGCTTAATTTATAGCTTAGTTGGTAGAGTGCTGCTCTGCATTCTCTGGAGGACCTACATTTGATCCCTAGCACCACAAAAATGGGAGGCGGGCCTGGCAGCCCACTCCTAAAGCAATCCCAAAACATCCCACCATTGAAAACCCTATGAACAGCAGAGAAGCATGGACATAGTGCTGCGCATGGTACAGTGTCAGGTAGTGTTTCATTCTGTTATACATAGGGTCACTATGAGTTGGACCCGACTAGATGGCACCTAACAATAACAATAACCCATCCTGCAATGTATACATATCTCAAAAACACGGTGTTGTGCACTATAAATATATACTATACTATTAATTTCTAAAAACAATTTAAATGAGGTATTTAGGGTGGTCCCTACTCTAATCTCAGGGCTGGGATTTAGCTCATTTGGTAGAGTGCTGCGCTGTAATCTCTGAGGTCCCGAGTTCAATTCCCGGCACCGCAAAAATGGGAGAAGGACCTGGCAATCCACTCCCAAGGCAATCCTGAAACAGTCAGCCATTGAAAACCCTATGAGGGTCGCTATGAGTCAGATACTGACTCGACGGCACTAACAACAACAACAACAACTACTACTCTAATCTAAGTGACATCCCTATAAGAAGAGATTAATTAGGACACAAACATACACACCAGTGGGGGAAAGACATGTGAGGACACATTGAGAAAGTAACCATCACAAGTCTAGTGACTTAATGTACTACGTGAGAACTGTAATTAATAAAACTGCGTTACCCTGGAGACTTTGGTAAATAAGTAAGTTTTAGCCAACCATCACAAAAAGTAAATGAGACAATAGACACATTCATTTGCTCCACCACAGTAACCATTTTACTATCTATAAGCATCCCATAACATCATGCTGTAAATCTCAAACAGAAACAAGACTTATTTAAAATAAAACCTTTTTAAATTAAAAAAAAATTTACACTGAATATCTTTCAGTTACTCATTAAGTAAAACCAATATTACTAAATGTTATTGTTTGGTGCCGTTGAGCTGTGTCCAACTCACAGGGTTTTCCATGGCTGATTGTTTCGGGGTTGTTCCAGAAGTGGAATGCCACATCCTTCTCCCATTTTTTCAGTGCTCGGGATTGAACCTAGGGCCTGAGAATGCGCCAAGTGGCATTCTACCTGGAGGTAAATCCCAGCAAATATTACTGAAATGGTGTTACTAAAATTAAAGAGAGGGAAGACAGCCATGAGCAAGCCAAGGAGAAAGGCCTCAGAGGAAACCAACCTTGCTGGCACCTTTGTCACAGACTCCAATGCCCTGAAAGTGTGAGGAAATAAATTTCCGGGGTTTAAGCCTCCCAGTCTGTTGTGTTTTGTTGTGGCAGCTGAATCAGACTAATTCAGAAGCCTTGCCTGGGCGCTCAATCAAAAGAAGCCACTAGAACTTTCTATCTTGTCTTCCATTATAAGCTTGTGCATAGGATATATCACCCTGGCCCTTTCCCTGTTTGTTTACTTATTATCTTCCCTTCCCTAAACTATGATCCCTTATCAGCAGGGGTCTGTTCACCACCCCCTCATGTTGCACCTGCAGCGTAGGACATGGTGACGTTCCTTAATAAATATCTTCTCGATAGAGGAATAAATGATGCCACCCCCCTGCAGTTTATTCCAAATAAAATTGGAAAGAGAAGAAGCAGAGAGGAAGGAAAGGGGGAGTCACCAGCAGAATAAAAATAAGCTGGATATCTTCCAAATCACTGGAGAAGAAAAGAAGCAAAACATAGGAGAAGAATTGAAGGCAAACAGTAAGGAAGGATTGTTTTTAATGGAAAGCAAAAAATGAAGTAAAACTTTTAAGAACCAAGTGTATTAGGTGTCAAATAAATATACATAGTTTAAATACCTCATTGCCATAGAAGCCTCTCCTATGGGGACTCAAAACAAAATGTTATAAACTGTGAAAAGAAATATACTTAAAATATTATGATATGAAAGGATTAACTAAAAAATGAACAAAGGTATGTGAGGAAAATATCAATAAGCAAAAAGTCAGATTTAGCAATATTAATTTGTATATATATGTATGTATATATGTATATATGTATGTGTGTGTGTGTGTGTATATATATATATATATATGTATATATATATATATATATATGTTACTGTCATTAGGTGCCACTGACTCACTGTCCAACTCATAGAGACCCTACATATAACAGGCGAAACACTATTATCAGTGCTTCTCTGCTATTAATAGGGTTTTCAATGGCTGACTGTTTTTTGTGAGTGGGTTGCCAGGCCCTTCTCCCAAGCCTACAGCATCTGGTGTTCCCAGGCAGTCTCCCATCCAAGTACTAACCAGGCCCAACTCTGTTTAGCTTTGAGATCTGATGGGATCGGCTGCCACACTGGTATGGCTGCAAGCATAGATATATTACATATAAAATACAGCAAGAAAAAGAAAGAGAATCTCAGAGATAAGACAGAGTTTCATCTGCAGTAGATATATAAGTCCAACAAATTCTCACATGCTAATATAAAAAACCCAATGTACCTTAAAATATCATAACAATAAATTAATCTATATAAAATTGCCAATATCTAATTGTATTAACCTATAAACTAATATTTTTTTCAGTACTGGGGGGTGAATCCAGGACTTCATGTAGGCACCTGCTCTATCACTGAGCTGTACCTCAGCTCCACACCCCCTTTTAAGACAGGTCTTACTAAATTATGAAGACTACCTCTGGCCTTAAACTCACAATCCTCCTGCCTTAGCCTCTTGAGTCATTGGGGTTACAGGCGAGCACCACAGTGCCTGTCTAAACCAATAATTTTTTATATGCATACAAGGAAAAATAAAACAAAGTAACAGAGGACAAATTGACACCTCCCTTTCAATTTTGATGAAATGAACAAAGAAAGGTTAGAAAAGACTTTAATAACATGACTAACACTTTAATTATTATATATTACTCATGTATTGTAAATAGATATTCTATGAAATGTCCATATAGCCAGATGTGCTGGGGCATGCCTCCAACCCCAGCACTGAGGAAGCTGAGGCAGGAGGATCATGTGTTCAAGGACCCTGGGCTCCATAGCAAGTTTCAGACCAGCCTGGGTTACATAGTGAAGCCTTATCTCAAGAATAAATAAATGCCTCTACAACAATTACAAAAACACCATATGCTATACATATACACAAAAATTGAAAGTTTCCCCAAAGTTGGGTATAACATAGATCACACGCTCTATTTAAGATACAATAAAATTAGACATTAAGAATGAAATATGAACAAACAAAACAGTAAGCCAGTAGAAATTTTTAAAAATCTTTACTGAGTAATCTTTGGGTAAAAGCGCAATTCAAAACATCAACTAGGAAAAAACGACTCTCAACTAGATGGATTGACACAGCGGCTGCAACAGTGGGCTTAAACATAAAAAAGATCATATACCTGGCATAGAATGGGGGATTGTTTTGTTCTATTGTACAAAGGGTCGCTAGGAGTCAGACTTGACTGGACAGCACCTCAAGAGGCTGAGGCAAGAGGACTGTGAGTTTAAGCAAAATATTACATGTAAAAGCTTTTAGGATTCAGCTATAGCTACTCCTAGTGAACTTACAGCTTTAAATTCTCTGACAATTAGGAGATAACAATAAAATTAAAAGAATTAGGAATCCAATGCTAATATGTTCTATGAAACAACTAATTAAGCCTCTGGCAACTCCAGAAGTGAGAGGGAGCACAAATACTCAGTGATACTAAAGGGAAAGGTATATAATCATTGGTCCAAAAGAGCTACTTTTAAATAACATGAGGCTGTTTTCAGCTCCATGCCAATAAATTCAACAGAATCAGAATGGCTTTCTTTGAAAATATAAAAATATAAGTTGCCCAAATTAATTCAAGAACAAGCAGAAACTCTAAAATTGAAATGATCATGGAAGAAGTTTAAAATATTGTTACAATATATGTGTATGTTCAAATAAATTTATATGCATTTGTATATTTATATTTAAAAAGATTCTTGCCTTGTGCAATTTCACAGGTGTGAACCTTCAAAGTTTACTAAAACAGAACACATTGGGGAAGAGGTGGAAAGACAAAGGGAACAGAAAGGGAAAAAAAACAACTTCCAATTCATTTTTCAAAACTAGAATAATGCTGATCTTAACCCCCCAAAAAGATATTACTGAAAAATAATGATAAAGGTCAGTTTAACTCATGAAAACAGATTCATACACACTAAGCAAAATACTAGATAACAGAACCCAACATTATTTCAAAAGAAAGACAAAGTTGTGACAAAATTTGTTTTATATTCCAAGAATTAAGCCTCTTTCAGTGTTAGTTTATCATATTAACAGGTCAGAGAAAAATGTAAGTAAACAGACAGACACTCCTCCAGAAAAGACAGCAGCCAAATTCAACACCCATTCTTAATTTAAAAATAAATCATAATGATGAATCTTTCTGGGGAAAATATAGTAACAAAGACACCAAGCCCATGTTTATCATTTGAGAGATTCTGTGTCAAATGTTTTACAGCATTTGTTAATCCTCAGTTAAGATTAATTAGAAACCAACAGCCCCTTTCAGATAAAAACAAGCCATAGTCATTGCCACTCAAGTTAGATGTGAGACATGGATGCCAGCTATCCTTATTAGCACTCAACCTTGTTTTGGAAGGCTGGTTGGTATGATTAAGCAAGAAAAATAAAGACAAGGTAAGAATACTTACTTAAAAGTGTTATCATTATTAGCAGCTGGTAAGAATGTAGATCTCGAAAATACAAGAAAATCAATAGAAGGAAATGTTGAAACTAGTAAGAGTTTTCACGAAGGTTGACAATTACAGAATTCATGTACTAAAATCAGTCTTTTTTTGTGGTGTGGAGGATAGAACTCAGGGCTTTGGACATGCATGGCAAGCCACTCTGGTGCTGAGCTACAATCCCAGGCCTAAAATTTAATCTTTTAATATCAGCAATAATTAGTGGTAGGGGAGGGAGAAAAGAAAAAGCAATGAACCTTTTCACAATTATGAAAAACTATATAAAATACCTAGTCTTTTACAAAAAAATATGAGAAGCCCATTTGAATAAAACATAATATATTCACTGAAGGATATAAAATGCTTGTTCTTGGATGGGAATTTTTGGTATTACAACAAAGTACTCCAAAAATAAGCTATCATATAAAAATACATTAAAAAAATAAAAACTAGCTCTATTGCATTTTTATTTTGACAAAATAATTTTAAAGTTTATACAGAAGGATAAAAATAAAACTGTAAGAGTAATTAGGCATTCTCCTGTACTGCTCATGAATCGCATAAGTGAGTACAAAGAACGTAGAAGGAAATTTGGCAGTTCAGATTAAATGTCTTTGAACATGTATACAGCCTTCAAATCAGCCCCACTATACTCTGGGGGCTGGGATTTAGCTCAGTGGGTAGAGCGCTGCGCTGCAGTCTCTGAGGACCTGAGTTCAATTCCCAGCACCGCAAAAATGGGAGAAGGGCCTGGCAATCCACTCCCAATGCAATCCCGAAGCACTCAGCCATTGAAAACCCTATAAGGGTTGCTATGAGTCGGATACCGACTCGAGGGCACCTAACAACATACTCTCTGAGGACCTGAGTTAGATCCCCAGCACCACAAAAAAGGGAGAAGGGTGTGGCAAGCCACTCCCTAAGCAATCTCGAAACAATTAACCATTGAAAACCCTCTGAGGGTCCTGTCCGACTCCACTGGCACCTAACAACAGCAACATCTTCTATTGCCAGTAATAAGGGACTAGCCAAATAAATTATGCCACAATAGTAGGAGAAAGTCCCGTGCAGCAACAAAAGGAGATCTTGTAACTGGCTGGGTATTCATTGAGATCAAAGTGGTGATGACAACTTTTTTACATGAGATAATGGCATGGTGGATGTGTTTTTTAGAGTCCTTTCCTTTTAGAGATTCAACCTTAAGCAGTCCTAGATGATATGATGTGATATCTAGAACTTTCTTCAAAATAATCTGGGTCCTAGTGTTGTATGTGCGCTTAGAGGGTTATCATGGGACTGTGGATGAATAATAGGACTAGATCTGAGGTGACAATTTTTGGAGTTGAGTTGCTGATGCTTGAGGGTTCATTGCAGACACTAGGCTCTCTGCTTTGACATACATTTGAAATTTTCCATAGCAAGGAAAGAGCTGGTAAAAATAATGCTTTATATACGTATTCAGTGAGATGTAAAGATGTTGTTGTTGTTGTTAGGTGCCATTGAGTCGGTATCCGACACATAGCGACCCTACCTACAACAGGCGAAACACTATTGTCAGTGCTTCTTTGCTGTTCATAGGGTTTTCAATGGCAGATTGATTTTTGGGAGTGGGTTGCCAGGTCCGTCTCCCAAACCTACAGCACCTGGTGTTCCCAGGTGGTCTCCCTCCAAGTACTAACCAGGCCCAACCCTGTTTAGCTTCTGAAATCTGATGGGATCAGATGCTACATGGCTATGGCTGCAGGCAAGATGTAAAGATAGCTACAACATATTAAGTGAAAAGGGCAAGTTTTGAAATATTGTGTAAAGTAGATTCTCATTCAAAAACTTAGATATATGTGTCAATAAAGACCAAATGTCAACCATCAATTTTGAGTGAGAGCACCAATCGATTTTGTTCTCTTTAATTCACTGCATTTTCACATTTTTCTAAAATGGAAATGTCTCGTTTGTAATAGAATTTATTTATATATTTTTACTTATTATTTTGTGGTACTGGGGATGGAACCTAGGGCTTGTGCGTGTTAGGCAAGAGCTCTACCACTGAGCAACAACCCCAACCCCCTTAAAAATTATTAAAGTAATAAAAAAGGGGGAAAGGAGTTCCTTGGGAGCCATTTCCAACCAGAGTACAGAACAGTCACGATTGCTAGTGAAGCTTCTCTTCCTCTGTCAATGACCTAAACCCAAATAATTACAGTGAGCATGCAGGGCATCGCTGCTTCTTTTCTGTCATTCCAGTAACACTTTGAAATACCTTCTGAATCCACTTCCAAGGCTAGATGCAGTGTTCTGCAACTAAGCATTTCCCAATTTGTTTTAGTTAAAGAACTAAATTAATTTGTGTGTGTGTGTGTGTGTGTGTGTGTGTGTGTGTGTGTATGTGTGTGTGGTACTGGGGGTTGAACCCAGGGCCTCGCGCTTGCATGCTCTGCAAGTGCTGGACCACTGAGCTGCACCCTCAGCCCATTTTTTTTACCTTTTGAGACAGGGTCTCGCTAAGTTACGCAGACTGCCTGTGGTCTCAAACTTGTGATCCTCCTGCCTCTACCTCCCAAGCCACTAGGATTACAGGCATGTGCCACTGCGCCTGGCAAGAACTAAATGAATTTTGAGATTCTGGACAAAGTATCCTGGGGTCCTGTGGACAGATGTCTGAATGGAAGTGCACACCCCTGTACTTGGATCTGGTTGCTTTGAGGGTGAAACTGGTTAGTCCTGATCCCACGGGAGAAAATCTTTCTCTGCCTCTCCAGCACGGGTTCTTTCCCAGTGACAGATGCGATCTTCCTTGGATGTGTTCCAGCAGCATCCAGATGCCTAACTTCAGTAAAGGGCAGAAGGGATGGGAGCCAATCTAGAGGTACAAGGCAAAACTTACAGAGGAGGAAAGGGGAGAATTTTGTTGCAGATGAAGGTAGGAGATGGGCCCTGAGGAAGTGGCATTTTAAGTAAGGCTTCAAGGATAATGAGGATTCCATAGGTGGTGTTGGTGGGTGAGAGAATTCCTAGCACAGAAAACAGCGGAAACCAAAAGCACAGAACTGAGCGAGCTCCGGATGGAGGGCTGTGCGTCCTTTAAACCTTTCCCAAAGCTGCAGTGGAGAAGGAGACACAGAGGGCCCTGAGTGCTGACAGGCTCTGCTCTGGGGGATGGGGCCTGGTTGAAGGTTGAAGACCGGGAGCGATGGCCACTAGAATACTGGGCTCCCTTCCTCCTTGTCCGAGGACATTTGCTCCTATAGTGGTGGCACTGGCACGTGGCCCAGCTCAAGCTCAAAGCTAGGACCCCCTGTGGTCCTCCACCTGTGTGTGAAGTACACACGACTTTTGCCACCAGTCCCACCCTCCCCCTCATTCTGAACCCTATCCCTGCAGCCACCAGCTTATACAAAGTGCTGAAGGGCCACTTCCCAGCCACCTCCATCAGTCCTGAGCACAGTTTTTCACAGGGAAGGCAGGCACTCAGCAAGGGACAGGGAGATGGACTCCTGCCCTCCAGGTTCCTCCCGCCGATGCAGCTCTCACTGAACATCCATCCTTTCCAACGGAATCAATTCCCCAGCCAAGGGCACCCAAGGTATCAGCTGGATTTGTTTTTTTAAAGGTGTCAGCATCCCCATTTCAAACAAAGAAACAACCTCCCACCCCCTCCTTTTTAAGCCACAAGTTTTTCCAACTGCAAGGGAAGGCTTGCTCCTGTCAGGGGATGGAGGGAAGGGGGAGGCACCTCCCAGATGTGTAGTTTCTGATGGGAGGGAACAGAACGTAGCAACTCCTGAAGAAATTCACACGACACCTCCAAGTCTCAGGACGAGAAATCTGTCCCCGTCTGTCTGGCACACCAAATGGGACGTGCAAATCTAATCCCAGCTCAGACTTCCAACAACACATCTGAAGTTCCTGAGATCAAACGAGCAGATAGACGCCCCACCTGCAATCTGGGAAGATTTACCTACGAGGTGCTTCGTGCATTTGAGTGTCTGTATTAATTGAAACTGAAATCAATAGAGTATTTTTTGAGATTTTGTCCCCACTTGATTTCCTATCCGCCAAATGCCAGGTATATTAGCAAAATGGTAGCCCATTCACCATGCTGAGGGCCAGAGTGGGGATCAGTCAAGAAAGCAAGACACTGAGGTTGTCCTGGGGTAACATCTCCTAAGGACCAGGTCAACTGTGCGAAGAAGAAGAGGTGGAGGATGGGATGGCTGCTTGGATGAGGAGGATCTGGACTGAACCCACAAACAAACCTGTTTGGTCCCAGTGTCTCCCTTGAAGGATGGGGATGATAATACCTGACCCCAGGATCTGGTGTAAGTGGAATCACATCAGTGCAAATGTAAAGTGATGTTGTTTGTTCTTGTTAGGTGCCGTGGAGTCAGTATCCGACTCATAGCGACCCTCATAGGGTTTTCAATGGCTGTTTTTGGGATTGCCTTCGGAGTGGATTGCCAGGTCCTTCTCCCATTTTTGCAGTGCTGAGAATTGAACTTGGGACCTCAGAGACTACAGCATAGCACTCTACCAACTGAGCTAAATCCCAGCCCAATGTAAAGTGATATGGAAGTATAATATTCACCATTAATAGAGTCATCAAAAAACGGTGACCTGCCAGGGATATCCAGATTATTTTATTATGGTGAGTTTTGTTAAAGTAATATCCAGAAGCTGTTTTTCGATGAAGAAGTCTGACTTGAATTTAGGAGAGAGAAGAAATTATACCCAAAAGACCCCAAGTTGTCCAACCAACAGTCAATCTGTCCTCCTCCTTCTTTGCTAACAAAATTCATGTTATTCAGGGCAGGAGTAGCTAAATAAGGGTCACCGGCTCTGCTCTTCCCTCATGCCTGTGGCCTGGAATGTAGACATAGAGCCTAGGGGTAGCTACCTTGAAATCATGAGATAACAGGAGTAAGGAAGGAAGGTAATCCATGAAGGATGGTGGAGGAAGAGATGGGGAAAGTATGGTACTCTGAAGGCACTGCTGAGCCACTGAACCAATCAATTCCATAAGTGGCTTACCTTTGTACTTCTCAGTAGGTAAGAAAATCAACCTTTATTTGTTTAAGCCACAGATGGTCAATTTTCTATTACTTGAAGATGAACATAATTCCCAATAATACAAATCACTTCCCCTACTCTTTACAGGCAAGTGAGGGTGTGCATGTGTATGTGTGGGCAAGTGAGTGTGTATAAAGGGTCACTGAGTGAACAGGACTGACACCATCCTGTGTAGGACTCTAGTGGGAATGGAAAATTTTAACTGCCGGTTCTGCTTCTATCACTTACACAGCTTAGGGATGTGGTTTGTTTAGACCTTAAGTCATATGCTAATGTTAACCTTTAACTGCTTCTGTACCAAATGCTTAATCACTTCCGATCACCAAACATTTATCACTTCCTATCGCCAAACGCTTATGGCTTCTGATCGCCTACATGACCCACGTCAAGAATTTAGAAAAGCTCTTAACCCTAAAGTGTGCCCCCACGGGATGTGAGTTTTGCCTTAAAAACCCCCAACAACTATTCCTCGGGGCCACAGGGTTTAGAGAGACGTTAGTCCTCTATAGCCGCTGGCTTAATAAAGACTCCCTTTTAATTGGCTTTTTGCTACTTCATTGTGTGGTTTTGATCACTGGTTAGAACATATGCATAAATGTCCATTTGTGTGGCTGTGATATGGAGGCATTTCTGCAAAATACAAGCATTTCTGAGTGAGTGAGTGAGTAAAGCTTAAGAGAACTAAAAAGGAACAGGGGAACAACTCCCCAAAACATATCAAGCCTACAGAGCAAACCACCCATAAAACTCAAGCTAAAGAAATTCTGTAGATTATTTTCCAATATGTCTCCTTAGTAGCAATAGAAATATAAGAAATAAGTTCCTCTAGAGCACAAAACAAAATTGGATTTGTTAGCCACTAAGGTTTTGTGTTACAGAAATCCAAAATGTACCTGACTTTCACTATACACTCCTTCACTGTTCTAATACCATGACCGCTTAGTACCTGTAATATTATATGGCATGTATTCATTCAACAAATATGTATTGAGCTCACAAAGCATGATACTAGGGTTATGTGCTTTGTGTAGTATCTGCTGACACCATTTCAATGTGAATAGCTTATTTTCTGTAATGCAAATTAAAAAGAACAGAAAAATTAACATGTGCATGCATTTAATTCCAGGGCTTCAAACCCTTGAAAAACTGGATTCAAGTTCAGGTACAGGTACAATATGTTAAAATTTAGAGGATTTAGGTTCAGTTTGGGTTTGGGTTTAAATTTAATCCTATGTGTAGATAGATGAATAAATTTTTTTCAATCTTTTTCAATGCTTTTTTTCAATTTTTAAATAGCTAGTGATACTAAAAAGAAAAAGGAAACAAAGAAAGAAAATGAAAAGAAAAAGAAAAAAATTAAAAGCTGAATGTGAAGGCAATTTTTTATTGGGTTTAGGTTCAAGTTTAGGTTCAGAAACATTTTTAAGAATGCCTGAACCTGAATGGGCTCAGGACTGGGTATGAACTTGGTTTGAAGCCCGGCTATCTACACATAAGATTCAAACTCGAACCCCAACCAAACCCAAGCACTCTAAATTTTAACATATTGAACCTGTACCCAAACTGGGACCCAATTTTTCATGGGTTTGAAGCCCAGATTTATTCAACATGAGGCTCTAGCGTTCACTGATTTTAATTCTGTAGCAGACAAGCACGTCGCTGAACTGTCACAGAGACAGGATGGAGAAGGAGAAAGAAAAACAGACTTTGAATCTAAAGACTCAAGTTCAAATCTTAAGGTTTATACTTGCTGGCTGTGTTGTAGTAGACAGACTACTTAAAGTTTCTGAATTTCCATACAGGATCACCAATTAAATGCAAATGATGACTTCTTCCTTAGTAGATTGATAGGATAATGAACTGACACGTATATATCTATATAATATATATCCATATACTTGCCTTCACAAAATGCTATATAAAAGCAATGAATTTCATTACATACATTGTCTAAAAGGACAGTAAGCCACTGTCAGTGTTTATGTGGGAATATTTAACAGAGTTCATGAACCTAAAGTGGCAGCAGATTTTATGTTCATTTATCAAATGAAAAATCTAAAGATTCAGTTGGTTGGTTGAATGTGTTACATCATATCAGTTCAGCCAGTTAGAGTCACCTTGGCTTTGTGTTAGCCTAGAATTAGTGATCCTCCTGCCTCAGCCTCCTAAGTGTTGAGATTACAGGTATGCACCACCACGCTGGGCCTCAAGTCCTTTTTAGGCATGCATGGTTGTCTAACAACAACAACACCAAAAACTAGATAACCTAAACAGCTGCATGCCTATGAAAGAAATTGAACTTGTAGTTTAAAACCTTCCTATGGAAAAAAAATATCTCTAGGCTTTGATGGCTTCACTGATTAATTCTACAAACATTCTACAAAACTGAGTGAAGGGAACATTTCTCAACACATGGTATGAGGTCAGCATTACTCCAGTACCAATCCCAAATGACAAGTAAACAGAACTACAGGCCAATGTACTTCATGAATGTAGACACAAAATGTTCTTAACAAAATTTAGCAAATCAAATCCAATAATATTTAAAAATGATAAGACATTATGACTAAGTAGGGTTTACCCAAGGAATGCAAGTTAGTTCAGCATTTGAAATCAGTCAATGTAATTCACTGTATTAACAGACTATAAGAAAAAAAAATGACATTTGCACTGATAGAGAAAAAGCATTTGACTCAATCCAATGTTCATTCCTGGCCAAAACTCTTCAGTAAACTAGCAATAAAAGGAAATTTTCTCCCCATGATAAAGTAATCTCTGAAAAATGAAGAGTTAGCATCACAATGTAAAAGACAGATTGCTTTCCCATTATAATCAGGAATAAGCTTTTTCACTTCTTTGATTTAATATTATATGTTGTTGTTGTTAGGTGCTGTCGAGTCGGTATCTGACTCATAGCGACCCTGCATACAACAGGCGAAACACTATTGTCAGTGCTTCTTTGCTGTTCATAGGGTTTTCAATGGCAAATTGATTTTTGGGAGTGGGTTGCCAGGTCCTTCTCCCAAGCCTACAACACCTGGTGTTCCCAGGAGGTCTCCCACCCAAGTACTAACCAGGCCCGACCCTGCTTAGCTTCCGAGATCTGATGGCATTGGATGCCACAGGGCTATGGCTGCAGACCTAATATTATATAGGAAATCCTAAACCTCACAACAGCCTGCAGTTGTACCACTAAAGAATAATGAAAGGCATCTGGACATAAAAGGAAGAAATGAAACTATCTTTATTTGCATATGATATAATTATGTAGAACATGATAAAGGATCATTGGAAAAGCTAATGAAATGAATAAGAGGAACTTGAAAGTTTTCAAGTTGTGAGGTTATTATATAAAAATTAAGTACATTTGTGCCTACAGCTGTACCACTGTGGCATCTGATCTCATTGGATTTCAGAAGCTAAGCAGGGTCAGATCTGGTTAGTACTTGGATGGGAGACCACCTGGGAACACTAGGTGCTGTAGGCTTGGCAGAAGGACCTGGCAACCCACTCCCAAAAAACAGCCAGCCATTAAAATCCCTATGAATAACAGAAAAGCCAACAATAGTGTTTCTTCTGCTGTACGTTGCTATGAGTCGGATACCCACTCAACCGTACCTAAGAACAACAAGTGTATTTGTGTATACTAGCAACAAAATGGTAAGCTGTTTTTAGAAAATGAGTATAAATGTGAATGTAAACAATATTCTCATTATGAAATCCCCATCAAAGAGTCCCTTTGAACAATCTAAGCACTCAAAGGCCTCCATATTCTGTTTCTAACCCTCTTCCCTACATTGCTCTCCTATTCCCCCAACCCCAGTGAACATCTGCTTCAAAACTGAAGGTCAGTTCTCCATTCTATGAAATCTGATGTGTCTATGCTGGTGGTTTCCCTTAATTTACCCCATCCCTGTCTTGACCAATCCTTCCCCAGCTTTCTGTCCATCCAAGTCATATTTACGCTTCGAGATCACAGTCAATATCTAATACCTCTTAGGCTGCCAACTGGAGCCATTCCAGCCTCTGGCACAGTTCCTGGGATGCAGAAAGCTATCAAAAAAGCCTCAGACAATAAAAGACATTGCAGCATGCTTGCTACTTGCATGTGTAAACGTGGAACACCTCTTACCTGCGTCCCCCCCCCTTCATCCTGGTTCATATGTTATACTGTGACCTCTCTCTCCAGACACCTCAGTGCAGTGCCTGACCCCTAAGGATGATAAAAGAATATTTTTAAAATCATAGCCTTGTGCAGAGTTTTAATTCTTGCAATGCTATAAACTAGTTAACTCTTCATGCACACACCTTGCTCAACTCCGTTATACTGTAAGCTCTTCAAGAGCAGAGAAGCCCATCCTTTGTTCTATTCATTTGAACAGTATTTTCCACAATGCCTAGAACAAATTGAGTAGTCAGTAAATATAATGTCTGGGTGATGGATTAAGGAATCTCAATCTACCTGGTATAAAATTTAATCATACCCATCAAACACCCAGAGGTAATTTCACAAAAGAAGCTGCAAGATGCCTCAGCAAGCCTTTTTGTGGCAACAACATAAACAGAAATGCTACTGAGACTCGTCTATTCAGTGGTTCTTATTTAAGAAATGTGCATACAGGAAAACCTCTTTCTTAGAGGATGACAAGACTCACAATGCCCACCCAGCCCTTCTGACTCCCTCAGGCCCACAGGTGAGAGGTCAC
>VMDO01003873.1:72944-135210 GCA_007922755.1 Pedetes capensis
CACACACACACACACACACACACACACACCACACTGTTCTTGGCCACAGTGACCTTGTAACTGTGAATGAAAAATAGCAGGAAAGTTGGACACAGGATCTGACCGAGACAGTTGAGGAAACCTGCCTTCGCAGCTCTTAGAGCCACTGCAGGTACTTCCAGGACAAATTGCCTGTTGACCTTGAAAGGAAGTAGGTAAGCTTCACCTATAGGTGACAATAGAGATAATAATCTTACTGACTTCATAGGCTTCCCATCCAACAGTCTCTTAGGAAGTGGGTTCACATGGACCAAAGAAAACTACCCAGCTCCTATCTCGAAGGCCATGGAAAAGTAAGCCTCGGATTATTGTAGATCACTGATCCAAACTCTCTAACAATCCTAAGAGCTCCCATTTAGAGCACATCGACCGTGTGCCAGGACCATGACAGTTGCTTTATGTTTGCTCCTTAGTATCACCACCAGGTTGCAACAAGTAGGTATGAGTGTTGTCACAGAGAGAAGACAGAGGTCCGGAGAGGTAAGCGATGTTTCTGCTCAAGGGTGCAGACTCACGCACTCTTTCCAACACTCTCATGCTTCTGTGGTTGCCCTGGGGATGACATGGCGGCTTGGTGGAGACCTGCAGCCCTTGCTCTCCCACCTAGGACCCTTCCCCATGAGTGCAGGCATGTGCTTGTGGCTACACCACAGGGACAACGCATCAAGCTGAGACCCTAACCTGCTCATCCAGGAGAGGGGTCAGCAGCAAGCACAAGACCTTGCCTTTCAGGCCTCTTTCTTGGACAATGCGGGACTGTTTCTCTGCCCAGGGGGAGATCTCTGCTGTCCCTCCATAGAGTGACTCCAAGCTGTGCTCCCAAGTCCCCCATTCCCAAGCATTTGGCTGGCGTATCTTCTGTCTGGCTCCATCACTCAACTCCACCTTGCTGCCCGGCCGGCCTGCTCGGAGGCCCCATTTCCTTTCATCTAATTCTTACGGGGAAAGAAATGCCACATTTATTAAAGTACAGGCTTATCTATTTCATCCCAGATCTAAGCTGCGGTGATAAATCCCTAAGCTAAACACACACAAAGGGAAAGACGAAGCTTGAATACAGATCAGAATGAAGAAGCAAGAGGGATGGATGTGGGGCTCCGGCCAGCTGCAGGCTTCCTCGCATCCCCTGTGGGGTCCCGGCCCAAGGGACATTGCTCTCGCCACCTTTTAGGGTAGGTGGGAGGCAGTGGTGATGTCCACAGCCACAAACTTTCTACCTACCTAGTTCTGGCCACACATGTTCTAGTTAGGTAAAACTGGCTTTGCTGCATCTTGCAAAACTTCTCAAGAATCTAAATGGATTGCTCTCTCTTTGTTCCATACAAAAGGCTAGGATACAAGGGACAAGGCCCGGTAGGGCCTGTGAGGTGGTGCAGGTGTAGAGATGGAACGACAAAAAGGATGGGGTCCCCAATTTCAAGGAGCTCAGTCAGGGCCACAGAGGTGGGGACTCTCCGGAGAGGTCTCCCCAGGTGTGTGGGATTTGCTGTGGGGCACTGTCCTGTGGCATCCACATTAACATCAAGATTACGGCCCCGCACCCTAGAGTGGGCACGCTCTCCAGCAGGGCCCAGTGACCTTGCCCATCCTGGCACCACGGTCCTTTTAAGGGCACAATTACCCATGTCAACATGGGAAATACACACGGAAGCTACAGAGGTTCAGTGTATCCGGTGGCTTTTTATAACAATTGTTTCTGGTAGAAAAAAATTACACGGTCCCCTTCCAGGATACAGATCCCTGACTGTCCCCCATGAGTCATTTTTCCCTAGTCAAAGGATTCCCATATTTTAACTGCTCACAAGGTCACCTAAAATAAAAACTACGCTGGCTCCTGTGAGGTAAGTGGGAGTGGCATGGCCACTTTAAGCAAGTTGTCTGTAAAGAAGTGGGGCACGGTCTTCTTGGTCTGTCTCCCTCCTGATGCTTAGAATGTAGACATAATGGCATCAACCTGGGCAGCCATCTTGGGCCACAGAACCACAGGTTAGGGTCTCCGCTTCACGTGTTGTCCCTGTGGTATAGCCACAAGCACATGCCTGCACCCATGGGGAAGGGTCCTAGGTGGGAGAGCAAGGGCTGCAGGTCTCTACCAGGCCACCATGTCAGCTCCAGGGCAACCACAGAAGCCACATGCTTAAGAAGCCACAGCAACCAGACAAAAGCAACCTGGTCCCTTACACCAGGAGTTCTCAGCCATTTTGCCATCAGGAACCAGTTTCATGGAAGACCATTTTTCCATGGATGTGGGGAAGGGGAGGGGGTGGGGATGGTTTAGGGATATGAACCAATGGGGCACAGCTGTGAATACAGATGAAGCTCTGCTTGCTCACCCGCTGTTCACTTCCTGCTGTGCAACTTGGATCCTAACAGGCCACAAACAAAAACCAATTTGTGGCCCAGGGGTTAAGGATCCCTTACAATGGAGAGAGATACTGTCCCTGGACTGACTCTTTTCACAGTAGAGAGATAAACAACAATAACCTTCCCCTCCTCCTCCTCCTCCTCCTCCTCTATTCTCCTCCTTCTTCTTCTCCTCCTCCTCCTCCTCCTCTCTTTCCTCCTCCTCCTTCTCCTCCTCCTCCTCCTCCTCCTCTTCTTCTTCTCCTTCTCCTTCTCCTTCTCCTTTGTCTTCATCTTTGTCTTTGACTTCGTCTTCTTCTTCCCCTCGTCCACAGCCTCCTCCCTATATCACCAACTGTTATTTTAGGTATCCAGCCATTGCAAGGCATACATAATCATAATTGCTATATCCTATATAATGTGTTTAAGTAAAAACAATTGATTCTACTATTCATTTATTCAAGAAATAGTGAAGAAGTGCCAAGATCTGTGCAAAACACAGTGGACATTGTGAATAGAATGAGAAAAGTGGACATATCCCTGAACTCAAGGCCGTTAGAGTTGAATGCATCATTATTGGTTGGCTTTGTAAGATGAATGGAAGATACACCTATGGCTACATTCAGGTCTTCCCTACATGCCTTTCAGCTTGTTATGCTGTGGGGGTTTCCATGTTGCTGTGATGCTGAAAGCTATGCCACCATTATTTCAGATACCAGCAGGGCCACCCATGGTGGACAGGTTTTATCTGACCTTCCAGACTGAGATAGACTAGAGAGAAGAAACTGGCAGTCCACTTCTGAAACTATTAGCCATTGAAAACCCTATGAACAACAGAGAATCACTATCAAATACAGTGCTGGAAAATGAGCACCCCAGGCTGGAAGGCATTCAAGAAACAACTAGGGAAGAGTTGCCTCCTGAAAGAAGAGTTGACCTTAATGACTAGAATGGAGTAAAGTCCCTGAAACTGCTTTTTGCTGATGTAGCACAACTCAAAATGAGAAGAAACAGTGGCTACAACAACGGCTCAAACACGAAAAGATTGTGCGTATGGCACAGTGTTGACTAGTTTTCCATTCTGTTGTACATAGGGTGGCCATGAGTCAGATCCAATGGGACAGCACCTAACAACAACAACATTCAGGTCTATATCCCTGGGGGAAGGACATCTGTATATGTACACATAAGATTTGAGGAGGAGGGGATGTGAAAAAGAGAGACACATAGTGACAGAGACACAGAAAGACACTGAGAGAAGCCAAATTCTTTGATTGCTCTGGCAGCATCCACTGAGGAACTAGAAGCCCCAGCTTAGCTCCCCGGCCCACACTCAGACCTTTCCTGACCTTCTTTTCAGTTCACCTCTCAGCTATTCATGCACCAGCCTGGCCAACTGCATCAATCATTTGCTCTGGCCAACATTTTTGGAGTCATCCGTGTCTCCTCCTTTCCCTCTGACCTCCCATACAACCCATTAGCAAATGCTGTCATTTCTACCTTCAAAAAAATTCTGAACTCTATTAGAATAATGACAAATTTGATAAATCTGATAAATGTATCACGGTTATGTAATAGAACATTCTTCAGCTGAAAAGAAGCATTCCGAAGAATTGCGATACAGGCAATTTACTCTCGCATGGCTCAGCAACGGTAACAGTGGTGGTGGTGGTGGTGATGGTGTGGATAGAAATAGTGATGATGATGATGATGACAGTGGTTATGATGCTGCTGATGGTGGGGATGAAGATGATGATGGAATCATAATGACAATGATGATTTAAAAAAAGGAGGAGGAGGGAGAGAGAGAGGAAAGACTAATACAGTTGAACGTGAAGAACTGGTAGGGGAATGTAAGTGTTCATTATATCATTCTTGTAAATTTTCCAGTGGTTGCAAATTGTTCAAAATAAGGAATTAAAAATAAATCGTAACCCCTGAAGCTACATCTGTCTCCGTCTTTCATCCCTAACATCCTAGTCCAAGTTCCCATCTCCCTCCCATCAGGTGGGTAATACAACGGCTTCCACCCACCCCTTCCTCGCTCCTCCACCTTCACCCCTCCAGGCTCTACTGTCAATGTGGCAGTGAGAGAGATCATTTTTTCCTTTTATTAGTAAATGATGATGGGATACAGAGTAATACACCATTGGCTTTTTCCATTATGCTTCCTTCACATCACTTCCGGCAACACTTTCATCAAACCACAAAGTTCATGGAGACTTATGGCTAATATGTGTTATGTTGTTAGGTGCCATTGAGTCAGTGTCTAACTCATAGCAACCCTACGTACAACAGATGAAACACTATTGTCAGTGTTTTTCTGCTATTCATAGGGTTTTCAATGGCAGATTGTTTTGGGGAGTGGGTTGCCGGGTCCTTCTCCCTTGGCTAATATGTTGTTGTTGTTGTTGTTGTTGTTGTTACGTGCCATGTCAGTATCTGACTCATAGCGACCCTCATAGGGTTTTCAGTGGCTGACTGTTTAGGGATTGCCATGGGAGTGGATTGCCAGGCCCTTCTCCCATTTTTGTGGTGCTGGGAATTGAACTCAGGACCTCAGAGGCTGCAGCCAAGTGCCCTACCAACTGAGCTAAATCCCAGCTCCTGGCTAACATGTAGTAAAACTCAAATGTTTATTTGGATTGCATTCCTCTATTTTTTCCTATATACTCATGAAGTTGCACTGTTTACATTGAGATCGTCCTGTCCCCATTCATCCCTCCACATTGACCCTCCTCCCCATCCCATCTTCCCCAATCTTGAGCAATTATTTAAAAACTCCAGCCAGATCATATCACTCTTCTGCTGCAAACCCCACAATGGCTCCCATCACACTCCAAATGAACCCCAAGACCCTAGGGTGACCTACAAGGCAACCTCTCCAACTCACTACCACATATTTATCCCAGCTCTGTCTGCACTGGCCACGCTGGCCTCTTGCTCCCCAAACATTCTGCACGTGATCTCTCCTCCTCCCTGAACATTCTTTCTCCAGATGGTCACATGTGGCTCCATCATTGAGGTCTCAGCTTCAGCACCATTTCCTCAAACACAGCTCCTTCCTACCACGTCCCTCTGGTTTCTACTGCCTTTCCCCATTCTATTGCTCTTTGCAGTACTTATCACTACCTGATTATAGATTATGTGTTTATGGGTTTATTGTCTGTAAGTGCCAGGAGTTAGGGACTTTTGTTCACTCCCATATCCTCTGTGCCTGACACCTAGTAAGGGACCAAAATTACTTTATAATGAATGGAGGGATCAGTGCCCCTTAAGATCCACCCTGACTTTCTCCCTTTCTGTGTTTTGTGTGTGTGTGTGTGTGTGTGTGTGTGTGTGTTTGTGTGTGGTACTGGGGGTTGAACCCAGGGCCTTGCGCTTGCATGCTTTGCAAGTGCTGGACCACTGAGCTGCACCCTCAGCCCATTTTTTTTTTACTTTTTGAGACAGGGTCTCTCTATGTTACACAGACTGCCTCTGGTCTCGAACTTGGGATCCTCCTGCCTCCGCCTCCCGAGCCGCTGGGATTACAGGCATGAGCCACTGTACCCAGCTCCCTTTCTGGTTCTCAAGGAGCTGCTGCTAGTGGGCTGCAGGGCTTGAACCACTTCCTCCGCAAGCCTCTCAGCTGAAGTTGTTACCAGCTCCTCTCCAAGCCCCCTCGGGGGATCCAGCCTTGCCCATTCCCTTGTCATTAGCCTGAGTGAGCTGCATGCTGCCTCAACAGTAGAGGCCTCCGTCCCTTCCCTCTTACCTCCCATCCCCCAGCCACACAGCCCGGATGTTTAATGAAGGAAAAATCTCCCTGCTCGGAGCAGCCTGCTCCAACAGGACACAGAGTTCCAGGTCCTTCCTGGCCTTCGTCCCAATTCTGTAATCACTGCTGTCTGTTGACAGAAGAGTGAAAGCGAACCTTTGCCAAGGAATTGATTGCTCTTCTCTTCTGTGACCCTTTGGTCCCTTCATCACCCCTGCCCTCTGGGCTCTTGTTGACTCAGGTTTAGCATCCTCCAGGGACATCCTCCAGTACCTTTCTCAGTCTTTTAATCCGACTTGTCCTTCAAACATCTGTGATGCCCATCCTGACCACAGCAGCCTTCCTCTGAACACTGAGCTCGTGGCCTCCATTTCTGGTGGACCACCTGAACCGAGTGGATGACCAATACGTGTGTGTGTGTGTGTGTGTGTGTGTGTGTGTGTGTGTGAGTGTGTGTGTGATCTTTTCTTTTTTCTCTTCTTTTGCCCTAAGATATAAGCTTTCAGCTCCCACAGGGCATGGCAGGTGCTCAGCCTCACATCTAGCGATGGACAGTTCCATGCTGCAGCCCCTCAACGTCTGGTTGCCACATATTCTTTGCTCTGTACACAATGGACATGAAGCCCCCAGAACCACAAAGGACATTCGGATAGCGGCAAAGTTCACATGTTGAACACTAAATCCCTTGGTTCAGCAATGTCAGGAGGCAGGGCGAGGTGAGAGAGGACTGGGCCCGAGGCAGGTGCCATCATGAATGGATTCATGCCTTTCCTGCCGGACTGGGGGAGCTACTGGAGGAATTCTGCCCTCTTCTCTCTGATGCGCACATCTGCTTGTCCTGCTTTTGTCTGTGAGCTGAAACAGCACAAGGTGCATGCCAGGTGCCATGTGATCCTGGTGCTGTGCTCCTGGACTTCCTGGCCTCCAGAACCATACGCTTAGCAGGCCTCTTTTTTCAATAAATTACTTTGTCTCGGACCTTCTGTTACAGCAACAGAAGCAACAAAGAACCCCTCGCAATCCCAAAGGCTATGCGAGAGGGCCCCTCTGCCCTTTACTCACCTGCCCCTGGCTTCCCTTGTCCAGTACCCTCTGGCTCTCGTCACTGTGCTGTGCTCTGCTGATTCCTCCATTCTGCTAGCTGATGGAGGCCACTGTGGATTACACCCCTGGCCTCAGTGATCTGCCTCTGCCTTTCACCCACACTTCATCTGGGGGACCCCAGCGGTCAGGCACAGGGAGTCATTTGGGCACCAGCTCAGTGACTCTCCCCTCTTCCTGGATCTGTTGGCCCCTGCTTGGGCCGCCTCTTTGGCCAGAGGGGCGGGGGTCAGGAGATCTCTGGCCAAGCTGGCCACACCTGCGCAGCCACCTGGCACCAGGCCTAGGGGTGGGAGGTCATGTTGGGCACAGCCGACCTAGGCAGGGCAGGGGCAGCTCCTCCGGCTTCTGGAAGGCTCTGCCACTGGGCACATTTGTTCTAAAGCCAATCTGTGCTGGGAAAAGCCATTTCCTCCCAGGATTGGAAGAGAGAGAGGGGCTTGGGACTCAGTTTAATTTTTTGTTGTTGTTTATTTATTTATTTGTAGTATTGGGGGTTGAACTCAGGGCCTCTTGTATGCTGTTGCTGTTGTTAGGTGCCATCCAGTCATGTCTGACTCACAGTGACCCTCATAGGGTTTTCAATGGCAGATTGTTTCATGATTGCCTTGGGAGTGGGATCCCACGTCCTTCTCCCATTTTTGCAGTGCTGGGAATCGAACTCGGGACCTATAGAAACTGCAGAGCGGTGCTCTACCAACTGAGCTAAATCTCAGCCCTCTTGTATGCTATGTAAGTGCTTTACCACTGAGCTGCACCCCCAGCCCCTTTATATTTTTTTTATTTTGAGACACGGTCTTGTTGAGCTGTGCAAGCTGCCTCTGGCCTCCATTTGTGGTCCTCCTGCCTCAGCCTCTCAAGTAGCTTGATATGGGACTCACCTCCTAAATGGGATGAAGGGATGAAGCAGGAATTAAGTCTTCCCCTCACCACAAGCCTGGCACTAAGCTTGGGTGATGATGTGGCTCTGGGGTCACAGAGTTCTAAGAGAAGGGCAGCTGGTCAGAGGGAGTTGTGGGTGACAATGCCCTGCTCAGACTCAGCCTGCCATTGACTCACAGCACCCCTGTGGCTGGATGGCCCCCTTGCTCCATGCCCTGCAGACTCCAGGCTCCTAAGAAGTTGGTCCCACCCATGAGGACCATCACAAGGAAGGCAACACTCAAGAGCACCAGCCACTGTGCCTGTTGTAACCTGAGCAAGGAGGACTTTAGGCGATGCCAGCCCAGCCTCCTTCTAAAGCTGAAAACGCTCAAGTCATTCCCCTACCCTGGTTAAAATCAGCACAGAGAGGGGAGCTCACTGCCTGGCTGGGTGGTCTCCCCGGGAACTGTGGGGCTCACATCATGGGAACACATGCCCTTACCCTAGTAAACAACGGCTTCCTCTAGTGTCCTCACCATAGCCCCAGGTCTACCTGCCTGAGTAACCAGGAGCAGGTGTAGACCCTTAGCCACCGCACAGGTTTCACGTTGCTGGAGGGGAGGGGGCTCCCAGTGCCCCATCTGCTCCCCCGCTCAGTGTGGCTTTGGGGCATGAGCCCCTGGGTCAATCCACCTGTTTGTTTTCGGAGCCCAGATCAGCCCTCTCCAGGCCGCATGATTGAGGACAAGCTTCTGATGCCCCCGAGCCACTGTTTCCTCATCTATGAAGTGGGCGTGATCCCAGACGCTGCCTCGGAGGGTCCTTACAAGATTGAAATGAGTCTGCCCACGGAGGGCACTTTTAAAAGGGCTGTTGGTTATTATAATGCTCTGTAAGGATTGGGGTCCTCAGCCGGACGTGGTGGTGCACGCCTATAATCCCAGTGGCTCGGGAGGCGGAGGCAGGAGGATCGCAAGTTCAAGACCAGAGGCAGTCTGTATAACTTAGCGAGACCCTGTCTCAAAAAGTAAAAAAATGGGCTGAGGGTGCAGCTCAGTGGTCTAGCACTTGCACACCATGCAGGCATGAGGCCCTGTGTTCAACCCCCAGTACTGAAAAAAAAAAAAAAAAAGGAATGGGGTCCTCTAGCTTCTCAGGGCCACAGCACCCCCCTGGCAGGCAGGGAGGGATCAAAGTATCGGCAGCAGGACCCAGTGACTCAGGTGTCACCCAGGAGCCAGAAGAGAGGCATGTCACCCCCTGGGACCCAGCACAGAGGTTCTTTCCATGCCACCTAACAACGTGGTTCCCAGAGCTACTGACTTGCCTGTGTTCACACCTGCCAGAGTCAGCTGCGCCCTTGTGACCCTCATGTGACCTGCTGTTCCCCCAAGAGGCTTACTGGGTCTTCTGTCCCCCATAGGGGACTTTTAGTCTGCTGTCACTTCATGAACATTTGGTGGACAGCTTGTGGGTGCTGGGGCCTGAACCAGGCAGGGGATCTGGGGGGAGCTGGGCCAATGCCGGACGTCACAGAGGCTGCAGATGCAGGGAGGCCTCACAACACCTGGGGAGATGTTATTACCACCTACAGTTTACAGAGCGGGAAACTGAGGCACTCAGAGGTTATGTAAAGTGGTCAGAACCCCACAGCTAAGGACAGCTGGGATCTGAGCCAGTCAACCCTCTTCACTGATGCACCCTGCTGCCTCTCGGCAATGACCAGGGACCCAGAGGCCCCAGCGGCCAGAGGAGGGACTCACGCACCAGGAGGGGAGGCAGGAGTGAAGTGGAAACTGGGAGACAAGGAGGAAGAGAGGAGGCTGATGGAAAGTGGAGAAAGAGACTGTTCCAGACAGCACAGGGCAAGGCATGGGGTGAGAAAGGGGAGAAGCGAGCCGGGCACGGTGCTGCACGTCTGTCATCCCAGTGGCTCAGGAGGCGGAGGCAGGAGGATCGCAAGTTCGAGACCAGAGGCCGTCTGCGTAACTTAGTGAGACCCTGTTTCAAAAAGTAAAAAAGGGCTGGAGGTGCAGCTCAGTGGTCCAGCACATGCAGAGCATGCAAGCACAAGGCCCTGGGTTCAACCCCCAGTATCAGGGGAAAAAAAAAAAGAAGAAGGAAAGAAGAAAAGAAAAAAAGGGGGGAGAAGCCAGTGTCCCTGTGAGGAACCACATGTGTCCAGGTGGCTGGAGCACTGGCCTCTGTAGAGGGAGTGGGGGGTGGGGGCGGTCCAGCTGCAGAGCCAACAGGAACCTGCTCCCGGGACCTTGTGAGGCTGTGTAAAAGAGATTGCTGGGCAGTGGAGAAGAGGGGGTGAGAGGGGAGGAAAGGCTGGGGGACAGCAGGTGCAGGCCAGCTCAGCTGAGACTGAGAGACAGGTGAGAAGGGCAGGGGTGGAGGTGGCCTCATCCCTCTGGGGAGCGCAGAGCTCCACGCATCCACGTGCTGAAGGCACAGGGAAACAGAGGAGGACAGATGTGGAGGGGGGGAGGCAAATTGAAGGAGCAGGTCTCTGCGGGCCAGAAACGAATGGGATCTGCTGTATATGTGGGAAAATGAGCTGTGAGCAGCAGAGGGGCCTTGTCCAATGAACCCTGCTGGGATTCACATCCTTCAATACATTTTGAGTCCTGGGTTTGTCACCATCTGGGAGATGCTGCCATCCCTCCCAGTGATATGTCATGGGTAGATCTGATAAGCTTGTTTCGCCATTGTCACTAAGTGATGGATAAACCTGCGAAGAAGGCCAGGATGGAGGAAAACCGAGGCCCAGTGTATTAGTCCATTTTCTGTTAGTGTAGCAAAATACCTGGGGCTGGGTACTTTATAAAGAAGAGAAGCTTATTTAGCTCAAAGTCCTGGAGGTTCAAGGGCATGGAACCCACCTCAGCTTGGCTCTGAGGAGGACCCCATGGTGGATGCTACCACATCGGGAGCACGTGCGAGACAGAGAGAGATCATGTGGCCAGGCAGGAAGCCAGAGAGAGGAAAGAGGCCAGTGTTGCTCTTTTTATAACAATTGTCTATAGAACTGATTCAGAGTCTCCCAAGAACTGCCTTCATCCCTTTCAAGGACGAACCTCCACTGACCTAACCACCTCTAACCACTAGGGCCCATCTCTCAAAAATCCCACCACCTCCCGCGTCTCCACAGTGGGACCATGTCTCCAACACGTGAACCCATGGGGGACAAACCTGGTATAAACCACAGCACAGGGGCACATCCTGGAGGTCCCAGGCTCTGCCTGATATGAATCACTCAGCAGCCCTTGTGAGGCTCAGTGCCACCAGCCATAAAGCCAGGGCCCTGGCCAGAGGTTCAGGAAGAGGCACGAGAGGAAACTAGCTGCTCCCTCTGCCTGGGACGTTCTCCTTCCTGATGTCCCCATGGATGAGTCAGGTTACCAGCTCAAATGCCACCTCAAGGCCACATTACCAAAGGCCACAACCCCTGCCTAGTGTTCCTCTGACACACCAGGAGCCTGATCGTCTTCCAGTCATCCATGCCTCTCTGAAGGTCTTCATTTGCCTATGTTACAGCTACTCCAATATGCTTGAAGCTCCATGAAGGCAGGGGCTTTGATCTCTTTAGAACTAGAACTTGAACCCAGGTGGACACTCAGTGTCATTAATATTTCTACCAGCTCTGCTCCACGGATCATAATGTGAATCACCGATGGGAGCTACATATGCATTTTTACATTTTCAATAGGTGCTTTTAAAAGAAGAAACAGGTAAAGTCAACTTTAATAATTAGTGCTGAACAGCCACTAGAAATCTGTGGGACAGTGAAGACTTAAGACAATATTCTCCACGTCCAGATGCTGCCATTCACATTGACATTGGTATTGCCGACCACGTAGGTAACCCTATGGGTCTCAGTTTGCTCACAAGCCAGTGCAGGTTGGGCCAGCTGATCCCGCCATCTCCAAAGTCCCCAAAGTCTCTCAAAGCTATCCTCTCTAGAACAAACCAATTCTGTTTCCTGGAGGATGACTGAGCAAAGAAAGGCCCTACACACCATGAGATGCAGAGTTTGACCAGACGTTCTGCAACGTTCAGAAGCACAGCCCAGTCTTCTGGTTTCATGGACAACCCTAAGGCCTGGGGACAAGGCTTCTGGGTGCCCTGGCCTCCAAGGCCACCACGAAGGAGTCTTTCTTGGCAGGCTGGGCAAGCAGAGGGTCCCTACGTGATGGCCTGTCTGAGCCCAGCCACAGACACAAAGCTCCCGGTGCCCAGCTGCACTGAGCCATCAAGTTCTGGGTCAGCCACAGCTGGGAGGAGAGAGAGGCCAAGGGGCTCGGGAAGCCTGAGCACTGGAAACCAGGGCCTCCCTGCTCAGCCACTCGTCTTGTGGTCAGCCTAGGGGGCCGCCAAAGTGCCCAGCTCTATACTTACTTTACAGAGAGGCTTCAGAAGGAATGGGGATCCTCATTGCCTTGAGGGGCTCCTCAGCACGCAGCCACATAGCCAACACCCACGCCCATGCTCTGACTCTTGCGCCCCTTCAACTAAAGAACTGTATTCCCTGCCCAGACAGGTACGGAACAGCTCAGAGTTTCCAGGCTAGAGAAACCCACAGCAGTGAACAAATAAAACCCTTACCTAGCCAGAGCTTACGTTCCGATGGGGTGAGGCACCACGGACCAGCTAGCCCCAACACCTGTGAGGCTAGCGGGGTGAGTGCTCTGAGCACAGTGAAGCAGGCTGAGGAGTCAGGAGAGGCCACTCTGAGACAGGGCCACAGGAGCGTTGAATTTCACTGCACAAATACCTGGTACCGGCAACCCAGGATCACAGGAGCAGAGGGGGAAAAACCTCGAGGTAAGATATGAGTGGCAAGAGGAGGGGCAGTCAAGGAGGCTGGTGGGTCTGGAGCCCTTGGAGAGAGGCAGAAGGTAGTAGGGGCTCAGGACAGCAGGGCGAGAGTCTGGGGACCGGCCATGCAGGGCTGGGGCACAGGGCTCCTCGCTCAGCCACGCAGCCGTCACTCTTGATCTGTGAGGTTTATAGCCACGTCCCTTGATTCCCTTAGCCTGCCATTCAAGTCTGCGGCTGTGACAATAGGCAGGGTGACTGATTGCTCATTTATACAATGCACAGCGGTGTGTAGACGGAACATAAATATTTATTGCCTCCAGCTGATGCCACTCTTGAGACTGGGGACTGATGTCAAAATTCTAGAACCTCAACATCTGATCTCATTACTCCTGCTGGGGAGGGCACCCCACTCTCCCCAGACACCCCAAGACAGTCTCTTTAGGAGAGGATCAGGCCAGACAAACATGCTCCATCTCTCTTCTTCCCTTCTATGGAAAGAAACCCACAGTGAGGCTCTGGGCTCCTGAGCTTGGGGAACCTGCAGCACCAGAGGAGACGCAGCTCATGATGGATCTTCTGGGTCTGCTCGCCCACCCTGACATTTCTGCTTGTGCCTGCCTCTCCCACGGGGTCCCCACTCACAGCTGCACATTGAATGCTCTGTCTCTCATCTGAGGGCTGACCTCCCTTTGGGCCCACCTGACACAAGAGGACTTCTCATAGAAGCCCACTAGTGCTGACCCGCTGGGCTCCATCCTGGGGGTCTTGACGGCCACTCAAACTTCACAATCTTTGAAGGATGTTTTCCCTACTTGGTGGTCTTCCTCCAAAGCCCAGTACTTGAAGTTTGAGGAACATGAGAATAATGTAAGAAATATATATATATATATATATATATATATATATATATATATATATAGTATTTAATGGGCTGGGATTTAGCTCAGTTGGTAGAGCACTGTGCTACAGTCTCTGAGGTCCTGAGTTCGGTTCCCAGCACCACAAAAATGGGAGAAGGACCTGGCAATCCACTCCCAAGGCAATCCTGAAACAGTCAGCCATTGAAAACCCTATGAGGGTGGCTGTGAGTCAGATACTGACTCGATGGCACCTAACAACAACAACAACAACAACAACAACAACAATATATAGTATATACTATATATAGTATATACATTATATATATATATATATATATATATATACATACATACATATATATATATATATATAGAGAGAGAGAGAGAGAGAGAGAGTGAGAGTAATGCTCAGGCTCTATTCCAGACCAATGAGATGAGAGTGTTCATGGTGAGGACCAGGCATTAGTATTTCCAGACTTGCCCATACAATTCCAACGTGTGGCCAGGACTGAGAATCACAGTGATAGATGGGTCTTCTTAAACCTCCATGTGCATACAAATCACTTGGGGGGGAGGGGTAAAATGCAGAGATTCTGACTCTATAGGTCTGAGCAAGGGCCTGAGCGTCTGTATTCCTAACTAGCTCTGCTGAGATGGAGTAGCTTCTGGTCCACACACCACAGTTTGATTAGCAAGGTTCCACGGGCAGCCAAATTTGAAGAGTAGGGGATAAAAAAAGACTTCACTGATTGTCTAGGTCCATGTAAGTGTCTATTTGTGGAGCTGCCTTTAAAGTTGGTGGCGGGGAGGAGGGGCGGGTGAGAGGAGTTTCCTGGAAGTTTGGGTAAAAGACTCAGAGAAGGGAGAGGACTTTCCTGGCAGTGTGAGTTAGGAACTTCCATCTAAAGAACATTACGGGATCCGTTCTCTGCTACACATTAAGAACCTCACAGAGAACCCACTCTATAGTAAGTGCCAGTACATGGTACCGATGCTCCTTGGCTTATCACTTTTTATTATCACTGCTTTTATAATTACCGTTTTTATTATTAGTTCCCAGACCAAATAACCATGTGTTTTCCGCTTCCAAAACCTTGACCTATCCCAGACACAACCCTGCAGACCTCTCCACCTATTCTCCACTAATGCACTGCCCTTGATTCTCATTCGCTTTCCAGGAGCTGTGAATGGACTTCCCCGCTGCCTGGGCATGGCTAATAATGAGTGTTTGCTATAGATAAGGATCTGTTTGAGTGCTTGGTTTAACTCGTAGCTCCCCTAAAACAGTCTAAGTGGCAGGAGCTAATAGCCACAATAGCAAACAAGGAAACTCAGAGACGGGCCAAGATTACATACGCAGTAAGTGAATGAGCCCAGACCAAATGGAGCCCATGCTTTTCCAGGGCTTGCTTTTCCAGGGCTTCTCAAAGTCAAACTGCAGAATAGTTTCACCAACATGCAGGTTCTCATTCTGTGGCCAAAGGAGAGCCTGAGATTCTGAACGTCTCACAAACTCCCAGTGCAGCTGACGCAGCCAGTCCAACGACTGCATTTTGAGTAGTGGAGGGACTCCTATGCTCTGATGCCTGCTAGTAATTCTGGATATCACCCTTAATAGCCCCCTAAGACCTCTTGCCACTTTACTACAATCGGCGGGTGGTTGATTTGATGAGTGGCAAAATCAGAGTAAATTTCCACTTTGAACATTTACCCAAAGTTCTGTTTAAACTTCTGCTTTCAAATTGCAATACTGTGTGGCAAAGGATAGCAGCTATTTGGAAAAGCATTGTGTCTGTTATAAGCTATAGATGTAGCTTGTTGTGAAATTGCTTTTACAATTCAGTTTCACCACCAAGATTGCTTCATGGTCCAGGGAAACCATTCCCATCTCTAAGAGCAAACTGAAGACTTACAATTTCAAAGATAGAGAGAAGGATCTCTTGAAACATAGAAGTGGATCATGTAACTGTAAATTTTCCTTCTCATGTCACTAGAAGAAAGGATGGGTATGGAAACCAGAAGAAATAAGAAAACTTCCTATTTGGTGAAGGGTATTTAAGAGCAAATCAAGACTATCCACTTAATCAGTCTGGATTCAGTGGCTGGGAACTGGCTTGCTTATGACTGAGACAGAGAAAAACTCAACAGAGGGGTGAGGATAAACAACCAGGGGTTCTTTGATGCCAGAGTGATCTGAAACTCCAGAGTCATAAACAAGGCTCTGGAGGAGACTGACTTCAAATGCTGAATCCTTGGGAAAACAAAAATACTCTGCCCAAAGCTGGTGATAATCCAGACTAAACAATGGGGAACGATAATAAAGATTAGTTAGAATGTCACCTTTATGCAATTCCTAGAGCCCAGTGCTTCTCAAATTTCTCTCATATTAAGAGGAACTTTAAATACCTCCCCCCATTCTCAAGCTATACCCGCATGTCAATTCATTCCTGACCTCTGAAAGGAGGGTCCAGGCACCCTTAATTTGTAAAGCTCCCAGGCTCTCTCCAGGTGCAAGCAAGGTGGAGAATCCCTGGCATTCAGTATCTTCACTCATAATATGAAGGAATCCATCTGGACCAGTAATTCTTCAGCCTGGCTGAGTGTCAGGATCACCTTGAGAAGATTTTAAAAGTACTGATGTCAGCCTCATCCCTAGAAATTCTCTTTAATCTGTGAAGCTTGGGCATCAGCATTTTTAAGAACTTCCTGGGTCTTTCTAATGTGTATACAGCCAGGTAGGTGGCACAGCTCCAGATGTTTTGGTCAAGATGCTTTCTATGGTTTCCATTTAAAGGATCTAGTATATTAAAGCCGAAAAACCATCTTAGCCATTTTGGAAAGATGAATTCCCTCATCTTTACCTTCAAAACAGGGATTTTGGAGATGTCTATGAATCTCCTTAAATCCTACATAAACTGTTGACTGACTGTGTACCTTCATATGTACATGTATATTTTCAGATGCTCAATGACTTAACACTATTATCTTAAAGGCAAGTACAACTTCATAAATTTGAAAAAAATTAAAGTGTAAATGGAAAACAACTTGGATCTCAGCAGCACCTCTGCTATCGTTTTGGGTTTGGACCCACCTACTGCTACCTAGTGGCTGCATAGCCTTATTGCAGGTTTAGTTCAGATCCTATAGCCCAACCTTTGAAAACTGTAAGGTGACAGATGTGAAGATTACAGATCCAAGTACCAAAGCAGAAGTTGTGTCTGGAACTGGGATCAGTACTAGGCTGCTTGGCAGTGCTTGCAATGAGACATGACTTCTAAACATGTACTTGTAAGGATCCTATCTGTTCAGATATTTTGTGTTCAGGTCCTCAACTGAGTAAGAATGTTATGGTTTTCTAGTCCTCAGTGTTGTTAAGTATTTGCCTTGGTTTGAATCCTGATGCTATCTCTAACTAACCATGTGACCTTGGGGAAAGTTACTTAACCTTTCTATTCCTCCTATAAAATGGGGGTGCTATAAATACTTCTAAGACTGCTGTAAAGAATAAATAGGAACATACATGTAAAATGCTCAGCATGGCAAGAGTTGTTGTTGTTGTTGTTAGGTGCCGTCGAGTCGGTATCCGACTCATAGCGACCCTCATAGGGTTTTCAATGGCTGACTGTTTCGGGATTGCCTTGGGAGTGGATTGCCAGGCCCTTCTCCCATTTTTGCGGTGCTTGGAATTGAACTCGGGATCTCAGAGACTGCAGTGCAGCACTCTACCCACTGAGCTAAATCCCAGCCAATGAGCTAAATCCCAGCCATGGCAAGAGTAAGAGCCCAGTAAACATCTAGATTATGTTATTGCTACGATGGATGTTTTTCTTATTCTTAGCACCTTAATGATCTTGTTCAAGTTACAAAGTTTCCTCAAGATTCATTTATTGATCTATAAGACAAGGAAAATAAGACTGGCCAAGTTTCCTTCATAGTGTTACAGTGATGATCAAATAAAGAAATAGAGGGCACAGTCAAGCCCTCTGCACCCATAGGTTCTGCATCCAGCTGCAGGATTCAACCAACCACAGAATTGAATTCAACAGAATTCAACCAACCATGAAGCAAAAATATTCCAAAAAAATTGTGTCTGCAATGAAAATGTACAACTTTTTTCTTATCATTATTCCCTGAGCAAAGTGGTATAGCAACTCTTTACATAGCATTTACATCATAAGTTATTGAAAGATTAAATACAAAGAAGGATATACATAGGTTATACGCCAGTACTATCCCATTTTGATATAAGGGACTTGAGCATCTGCAGAGTTTTGTATCCTTAGGGTGTCCTGGATGCAATTCCCCACAGATACAGAAGGTCAACTGTATATCACTGTGTGGCAACTTGTCATATACCCAGGGAATCTATACCTCACAAAGGACGATCACCTTAAAATACAGACAACATTCCCACTCTCAAGCAGTACTGTCTGAGATTCCCACAGTCTGCACCCATAGCCCAGTGCAGTCTGTGCCCAAAGCTGGGTGCAAGCTTTCTTGTTATGAATCCAGCATTACAGACAGCCCAAACCTTCCCACCACCTGGGGAAATGGGCGTCCATCCTCCACCATGGCTGCTGTAAGCTCCCTTTCACATAAGAGAAGTATACCAGCCACTCAATCAATCACAGATGCCCAAAATCATCAGCCCTTGTCCAGCCTGGACAGGCAGCATTCTCTCTCATACCAAGCCCCTCCCAGGAGAACAGTCTCCAAACTCCTTCAGAAGCCTGCCTGTCCATCAGGCATCCTCCATTGCACAGTACGCCACAACCTGCCCCGCCAGAGCAGAAACATCACCGAAGTCTCTCAGCAATCTCCGCAAAGATTCGAGGCGAGCGGTGCTCACTTACCTGGAGTTTGCTTGGCTGTGCGCACAGGGGTGTAGTGGTTTTTGGAGGTCGATCTGACTGGCGTGTTCTCTTTGGGAGAGGTATTGATGGCCGAGATCGTTTCTCTTTCACAGTGTGCTATGGGGATTGGTCCCTGTTGTCTCAAGATGTCAGCCAGAGCCCTAAACAAGGAAGAGATCACACAGTGAGGCTCACTGAACAGGAGTGCATGACTGCAAAGGAAGTCAGCTCACTGCCAAAGCCCTTTGATTCACGGACAGAGGTGAGGCATCTGGTGCTCAATAGACACAGCTTCATCTGGTGCTGGGCTCAACAGCGACACACGGGAGAGGTTACCATGCCTAGGGACACTGAAAGGCTGTGATTATAGTATCTTCCTTTAATTCATTCCACATCAGTAAACTCTGAGCCTTTTCAAAACACTGATTGCCCAAATACCCACCTCTACCAACAAATACCTCCAGTGGCAGGCCTGTGGAAGACCACACTATAGAGAAAGGTTGATGCCACTGGCCTCACCTTCAGCAGAGGCTAATTACCAGGGGGACCAACTTCCCCATCCCAAATCACACACTGCGTAGAATCTACTAGATGCTGGTGACCCAAATAAGTACAGCACACAGCTCCTGCTGTCAAAGAAAGGTGTGATTTAGCTGCAAAGCTAGGATGCACAGATAAAAAGATAAACATCAGAATGTGTGCATGGTGCAGACGACCGAAGCCAAACGGAGTTTACAGGAGGGAGCAATTACCAAACCAGAGAAGGACTCACACAGGAAGAAAGAGAGGCTCAGAGTGACTCGGCCGTGGCAGGGGAAATCTACTCTTTCACAGGAGGCTCAGTGATTCAGGGAAAGCAGGTTTTATTTACTCATTACTGAGCTTCAGCACCCCAAGAGGCGCTCATTGAGGACACGGCACGCCTCGGTCACCGCAGAGAGAGAGGTTAGTAGGATCCCGTTCTGGCTCACAATTTAGGAGGAAGCTCTCTCTCTCTTGGTTTTAAACAAGGCTCCGTTGGTGAGCGAGACACAAGAGCTGTCCACTGGCAGTGGAAGACAGAGGCACGCAGGCATACGCTGAGGGAGCACAGGGTGGACAAAGAGCAAAAGGTCACCCCTGGATACGGTCAGTTCAGGGCCAGGTCCCCAGTTCCTGGTGCACCTGTGCTGAGCAGGAGGGGCTGCTTGGGGTGTCCCTGAAGGCAGGGGGCAGGCAGCAGACCTCCAGGCTTCTCTCAGCCAGCCCTGCCCACCTGAGACCCTGCTTGTCCAACCCAAAGGCATCTCTCGCACTGGAGTCCAGCTCCACTCTCCGCCCCCATGGAGAGTGACAGCCGCAGCAGTCTGAAACCGTGTCTCGGAATGAACAGTTTCCTCCCCTTGCACTGCCTGTGACACGCTGAACCTGCCTAGAAGAGCATCGAGCTGGCAACCTTATCATTTAGTGGCATTTATACAGCAATTTCAGATTTTCCAGACGCTTCCCTGTTGTCGCTGGCTTTCTCTTCTCTCAGGCTGTCAAGGGAGGAGCAGACACACACTGCCACCCCCGTTCACATCCGCGGACCTAGCAGTCAGGGAGAAGGCTGAGTCTCGCTGCTGGGGAAAGGAGACCGGGCAGGCCTGGAGCCCAGGGCCAGGGATAGGGAACGAGGACAAGAATTTCTCCAGAAAGTCAAGTGACACAATTTTCAATCCCAGCTATTCTACCAGCCAGCCATGAACCTTTGGGCAGATTTTTCCACCTCTGACATTGAAATTTAATGTGTCCCCACCAGCAAAACAAAGAACTTATGTTAGCGTGACCTTTAAGATCCTTTCTGATTCTAACATCTGATTATTTTATGTATCTTTTCAACCACACATCCTTGCAAGATACATTGATTTCTTCATTCTTCTAATTATCAAAGATGCTTTGCTACAATCTTTCTGGGAAAAGGAAATAGTAAATTATTATGCAGGCACTGTGGCACTGTATTCCCAGTGACTCAGGAGGCTAAGGAAGGAGGATCATGAGTTTAAGGCCAGAGACAGCCTGTGCAACTTAGAGAGACCCTGTCTCAGAATAAAAAATAAGATGGACTGGGGGTGCTGCTCACTGGTTGAGCATTTGCCTAACATACACAAGCCCCTTACTGAAGAAAAATAAAAAGGAAAAGAAAATAAAACAGTAAATTACAAGTTATAATAGGCATATAGGCCAATGGAATAAAATGGAAAATCCAAAAATAAACCCATAAATCGATAGTCACTTAATTTTCCATAAAGGTGACAAAGATTCAACAGGGAAAGAATAGCTTTGCTTTGTTCTGTTTTGTTTTTTTCAAAAACTAGTCCTAAGGCAGGAGCCATGACTCACTACCTGTAATGCCAGCCACTTGGGAGGCTGAGGCAGGAATACCACAAGCTTAACACCAGATGCAGCCTGTGCAACTTAGCAAGATCTTGTCTCGAAATAAAAAATAAAATAGGGGCTGGGAAGGCAGCTCAGTAGTAGAGCACTCATGTAGCATGTGTGAGGCTCTAGATTCAACCCCTAAGTACTACAAAAATAAAGTAGTCCTAGGAAAACTAGATTTCCACATGGAAAAAATAAAGTTAGACCTTTATCTCACCATATATATATAAATTAATTCAAAATGGATCACATATCTAAATATTAGTGCTAAATCTATAAACTCTCAGAAGGAAATATGAAAGTCAATCTTCGTGATTTCTCAGATTCAGCAGTGGTTTCTTAGACCTGCCACTGAAAGTACAAACAAGAAGAGAAAAAAATTAATTAAAAACATGTGCATCAGAGGACACCTTCAAGTAAACAAAAGACAATCCATAAGATGGGAGAAAATATTTGCAAAACATATATCTGATAAGAGGCTTGTATCCAGAATATATAAAGAAATATTATAATGGCAAAAAAACAGAACAAAACAAAAACCCAAATACCTCAATTTTAAAATGGACAAAGCATTTAAACAGGCATTTCTCCAAAGAAGGTACACATGAAAAGTGTCAGCATCATTAATCATTAGGGAAATGCAAATCCAAATCACACTGAGATACCCATTCATACACACTAGGAAAGCTATAACCAAAAAGCCAGGGATAAGGATACAGTGGAATGACTTCATAACCTGCTGCTGGGGATGTAAAATACCGTAGCACCTTTGGCAAACAGTTTGGCAGTTCCTCAAAATGTTAAACATAGTGTAAATAAATGCCCCAGCCATTCTACTCCTATTAACACCCAGAAGCAATGAAAACATGGGTTTACATAAAACTTGTGTATGAAGGTCCATGACAGCGTTATTAATAATAGCCAAAGGGTGGAAACAAGCCAAATGTTCATGGGTTGATGAATGGATAAACACAATGTGGTGTATTCACACAACGGAACATTATTTATCATAAAAAGAGGAGTCTTTGCCAGGTGCTGTGGCGCACACATGTAATCCCAGGGTCTCAGGAGGTCAAAACAGGAGAATCACAAGTTCGAAGCCAGGGGCAGCCTGTGTAACTTTTCAAGACCCTATCTCACAATAAAAAAAATAGAAAAAGGAAGGTTTTGAATGTGGCTCAGTAGTGGAGCACTTAAATAGCAGGCATGGGGAACTGAGTTCAACCCTCAGCACTGAAGGAGGAGGTGGAGGAGTAGAGAGGATACACTCTGTAACATGAATGAACCTTGCAAACACCAACTTAAGTGCACAAAAGATCACGTTCATATAAAATGTCCAGTTAGGCAAATCCCATAGGAACAGAGTGTAGATATATGTTTACCCTGGATTTGGGGAGACTGGATGAGGAATGACTGCTAAGGAATATGGAATTTGCTCAGGAGGATGAAAATGTTCAATGATCAGGTGGCACTGATAGCTGTACATCTCCGTGAATCTATACCAATTACAAAAGTCTACACGTTTTTTTTTTTTTTTTCTGGCACTTGGTGGAGTTGAACCCAGGACCTCACCCATGCTTTGTGAGCGCTCTACCACAGGGCTGTACACCCAGGCCTCTGGCCTCAAACTTGACATCCTCCTGCCTCTGCCTCCCAAGGTGCTGGGTTTGCACTACCACACCTGGCAATAAATTATACACTTAACATTTTTCTTTTCTAGCTGGGCGTGGTGGCGCACGTCTGTAATTCCAGCGGCTTGGGAGGTGGAGCCAGGAGGATTACAAGGTCAAGACCAGAGGAAGTCTATGTAACTTAGCGAGACCCTGTCTCAGGAAGTAAGGAAAAAAAATAAATAAAAGGGCTGGGGGTGCAGCTCAGTGGTCCAGCACTTGCAAAGCATGCAGGCATGAGGCCCCGGGATCAACCCCCAGTACCACAAAAAAAAAAAAAAAAAAAAAAAAAAAAAAAAAAAAAAAAAAAAAATTTCTTTTCTGTAGTACTGAGGGTTTAACCCAGGGCTACACGCATGCTGGGTAAGTGTTCTACCACTGAGCTATACCCTTAGCCCCTTTTTAATTTTTTATCTTGAGACAGGGTCTCGCTAAATTGTGCAGTCTGCCTCTGGCCTCAAACTTGGTATCCTCCTGCCTCGGCCTCCCGAGCCTCTGGGATTATGGGCATGCACCACAGTCCCTGGCTCACACTTTAAAAGTTAAGGAGAAACTTTATAGTGGGTAAATTATATCTCAAAAAAAAAAAAAAAAAAAGCAAAACTTTAAAAGTTCTACTCTTTTTCTTGCCTCTGAAATTCTTAGCAAGACTCCCACTTCTCCAGTACCTATGAAGGAGAATGGAGTCACATGGCTTAATCTGCTGCCTCTGCTCAGCCAAAACTGACTCTACATTAGCAATGCTCAACCAGGGGGGCTTTGTTCCCTCCTTCCCCTCTGGAGACATTTGGCCACATCTGGTTGCCATAACTGAGGAAGAAGGCGCTACTGGCATCTGGTGAGTAAAGGCCAGGGACGCTGCTCAGTATCCTGTAATGCACAGGCAGGACAGCCCCCATGCCAGAGAACGATCGAGTCTAAAATGTCAACAGCGGGGAGAGTGAGAAGCCCTGATGGACAGCAACTCAGCACCCGACGGAGTGGGTGTTTGATCCTCACTGCAGTCCTGTTCCGCAGATATCTGCTGAGAACGCCACACAAAGGCTGAGCAGCTGTGCTCAGGGACAGAGAGGGTCTGGGGACTTCAAAGTGAGTGTCCCTGAAAGGGAGGACCTGGTCTGTTGGGGTCATGATTGTCCCTCAGGTGTGACACGGCCTGGCCGTGACATATACAGAGACAGGCATGAGATGGTCTCTCTGTGCAGCCTGCCTTTGTCCACATGGACGGTGTAGGCGGGAGATCTACAGTAGATTGGCTCCAGGTCTCACAGGCCAAGGAGCACTGAGCAGAGGAGAGATTTTTCAACTTGAGTTTCCCTCTCTCAGGATGGGGGCCACTCTTGGAACCCCATTTCCCAAGAGCTCCTGCAGGAGGCAGGCAGGGGCCAGGCCCCTCCTGGAGCCACCTTCCTGACCAGCAGGCTCAGTGGCTCCTGAGTGGGTCTGGGTCTGCCTCGCTGCTGGACAAGGTATAAGTCTAGGTTATGGGTAGGCTGTGTCCTCCTGTGCCCGGGCCACATAATGAAAGAAAATGACCTGGGAAAGGGATTTTGATGCCCACGGGGCTGGGCCGAGCTGCACAGCTGAAGGTGAGGCGTGCTGGAAAATGTGTTTCTCAAGGCTGCCAGACAGGCTCTCTGGAGCCAGGGACCCTGCCACGTGTTGTCCCGATAAGGAAATGGCAGCCCAGGAAGTGCTTCCAGGCCTCAGCCACCCTTGAACTGTTCTCCAGGACCCCACCTTTCCCAGCACCCTCTGGCGAGTAGGAAGGCAGAGCAGGCGCCTTTGCCAAGCCTCCCTCCCGGCCCCTCAGCTTGGTGACCTCCCTCTTTGCTCTGGTTCCTCTCTATCTTCCCTCCCCTGCTCCCCAGGGTGCTCAGCAAATATTATTCTAATTCTGCAATGTGTGATCCGGGTTTCACCTAATTAATTTGGATACGCCAGAGGAAATGGGTTACGGCCTGAGCTACTTTCTAACCACAGGAAAGAAAACTGGTCACTGAGGGACAGTGAATCGGATTTTGTAAAAGAGTGGGCAACTGCTTTCAGGCTCTGAGAGGGCACTGGGGACAGAAGGGCAGAAAGATTGGGTAGGGCAGTGGTAGGGAAAGAAAGAAATGGGAGACAAAGTCAAACAGATGGAAGGGGAGAGAGAGAGAGAAAGAGAGAGAGAAGAAGAAGGAGGAGGAGGAGGAGGAGGAGGAGGAGGAGGAGGAGAAGAAGAAGAAGAAGAAGAAGAAGAAGAAGAAGAAGAAGAAGAAGAAGAAGAAGAAAGAGAGAGAGAGAGAGAGAGAGAGAGAGAGGGCAGCAGGTCTTTACACAGACCAGGACTGAGAGAAGAAAGGTGGAGACAGAGTCAGAGGGACAGAGATAAACAAGGAGGAAGAGCAACAGAGAAAATGAGGAGACAGAGAGAGAGAGAGAGAGAGAGAGAGGCAGGCAAGAGATAGACACAGACCAGGACTGAGAGAAGAAAGATAGAGACAGAGTCAGACAGACAGAGAAAAACAGGGAGGGAGAGCAGGAGAGAAAATGAGAGGGAGAGAGAGAGAGAGACAGAGAGAGAGAGAGAGATTCAAAAGGAAATTCAGAGATAGCGATTCAGAACACAGAGAGAGATTCAGAGACTGGAAAGGGGACCAGAGAGAAAGAAACTCAAAAAGAGAGACACACAGCGCCAGCCGTGCAAAGGAATGAGGACACGGCTGTGGCCACGTGCCCAGGCAGGGCAGGAACCACACAACGCCATCCCACCGCGACTACACAGGCACCTAATTTCAGGATTTTAAGAACACCTTCACCCCAATCCCCCTCCCCTGTCCACCACTGTGGCTGAAAGATCCAAAATATCAAACACAAGAATCCTTTGACCTGAATTACATGGTTTCTTGCCTGGGTTCGCTGCTCCTTCCTGCACATGTCTTCCTTGGCTTTCTGTAATGCATGGCAAGGGGGGGGGACAGTAAATTAATTGGGGAGCAAATTTGATCAAGGAAAATGGTCATCTGATCATTCAGACCAGGAATCTTCATCTGGATAGTGGAAATACCATCTTATATTTGAATAATTTGTTGTTAGATGCCACTGAGTTGAATCTAACTCATAGTGACCCTATATACAAGGGAACAAAACATTACCTGACACTGTGCCATGCACATGATCTTTTTATGTTTGAGGCCAGTGTTGCAGCCACTATGTTTCTTCTCACTTTGAGTCATGCCACATCAGCAAAGGAGGGCTTTACTCCATTCCCATCATTGAAGCTGCCTCCATTTTGAGGCAAGTCTTCCCCAGTCGTTTCTTGAACACCTTCCAGCCTGGGGGTGGGGCTCATTTTCTTGCACTGTATTTGATAGTGCCTCTCTGCTATTCATAGGGTTTTCAATGGCTAATTGCTTTGAGAATGGACTGCCAGGTCCTTCTCCCTAGTCTGTCTTGACCTGGAAGTTCAATTGAAACTTGTCCACCTTGAGTGACCCTGCTGGTATCTGCAATACCAGTAGCATAACTTTCAGCATCACAGTAACATGCAAACCCCATAGCACAGCAAACTGAGGATATATTTGAATAGCACTTTCTGAATGTGTCTACCTGCCCTGCCCCATGAGATTCCTTCTAACCCTGTGGCCTATGCAGCTATTATTACCCCTGATTTTCATCAAGGAACCGAGGCTCAGACTAATTTCCGTATTTGAACATGATGGAACAGAAATTCAAATCAAAGTCTTCTGACCCGAGCCCCGGCATCCTCCTGTGCACTGGGACTGCCTCTTATACACATCTCACTTTCCTATGAATCCTGAGCTTTAACGAGTCCTTCCGGTCTCTCCAGCCGGGCTTGCTAATTCAGCAAATGCCAGCTAATATTTGGGCATGCAGAGACAATTAGTAAATGAGTGATTCAGGTCAAGACCAGTTATTTATTTGCCTAAAACCTTGAGTATTGTTTTCAGTGGTCTCAAGGAAATGAAAGTGTGTTTGAATTTCCCAAAGTGCTTAGTTGTCTCAGCACTTGTGGGGACCAAGCCCAGGCAACATTCTCACAGGCCACTACTGGCACTCCAGATATAACATCTTACATAAAATTGCAAATGACTTCTCTTAACAATAGAAAAATAAATAAAACCCTGCTCATAACTTTCTTTCATAGTCTTTCTTGCTTAGGAAACTAAAGACTATGACTTACTGAGTGATTATCAACCACCAGATATGGAGCTAAAGTTTTGTATGCCTTATATCCTATAATCATCAGAACAACTTTAAGGAAGGAGAAGTAGCCTCATTTTGTTGATGAAAAAACTGACTTTGAGAGGTGAGGTATCTTGCCTAAGGTCACACAGCTAGTAAATGGTGAACCCAGATTTCAAATATAGTAAGTTAAACAACAGGGGCTGACTAAATACCACTACATTACCCATCCACCCACTTATCCATCCATCCATCTACTTACCCATCCATTCATCCATCTACCCATCAAATATCCACCCATCCATCTACCCATAGACCCACACATACATCCATATACCTACCTGTTCACTCACCCATCCATCCACCCAACCATCCACCACCCATTTACCCATCCACTCACTCATCCATCCATCCATCTATCGACTATCCATCCATCCATCTACCCACCCACTCAGCCATCCATCCATCTACCCACATATTCACCCACCCATCCATTCATCCATCCATCAACTATCCACCCATCCATCTACCCATAGACCCACACATCCACCTATGTACCCACCTGGTCACCCACCCATCCATCCATCCAACCAATCTACCCATCCACCCATCCACTCACTCATCCATCCATCCACCCATCGACTATCCATCCATCCATCTATCCACCCACCCACCCACCCATGCATCTACCAACATATTCATCTACCCATTCATTAATCCACCCACTACACATCCATTGATCCACCCACTCATCCGTCCACCAAACCACCAATCCATGTACCCATCCATCCACATGTCCATCCATCCACATGTCCATCCATCCACCCATCCATCCAATCTATGCATCCACCCATCTATCCATCCTTCCATCCACTTGATATTTGTTTTTTCACCTCCTATATCCTTGCAATGGTCTCTGAATGACAATATTTTAGAAAGTATTCAATCTTTAGTGGAAAAATCTACCCAGACCAAAGAACTCAGCTGCAGCTCAACTGCTCAGTTCTATTCATCTTTGTGAGTCATTAACATCAACAGCTTTGAAACTTTCTACACTATTTTAGCAGCCAACCTTTTTGTCAAATGAAATCCAGAACAGAACACCAATATACTTCACTAGACTCCTGCTCTGCATGAGGCCAACGTGAGGATCTAGAACTCTGCTCTCTTAAGCTCTGCTTCTGTCTAGTAGTCTCAGGCCTGAGACTTCCAAGCTTGAAAACAAGTGTGGCAAAAGAGAACCAAATTAAAAACTTGGAATTTTTGTCCTAATCCTCACTTACTGAGCAAATGGTAAAACTTGAGTCCCCTCAAATGATGTGGGGAACCAAGGGCCCCTTGGTTCACTTGATAAGTCCCTTTTTTTTTCCCAATTAATGTGTGTCTCATGAGGACCCAGTGAATACCACTGTTCACTAAATTGGAGCAAATGGAACCTAGACTTTGGCCTTGGCCATCTCCCTGGATTTCTGAGCCATATAAATACTGGGGAAGGGAGGAAATAGGCTCAGATGTTGTTCAATAGCCTGCAGCCATAGCCCTGTGGCATCTGATCCCATCAGATCTCGGAAGCTAAGCAGGGTCAGGCCTGGTTAGTACTTGCATGGGAGACTACCTAGGAACACCAGGTGCTATAGGCTTGGGAGACAGACCTGGCAACCCACTCCCAAAAATCAATCCACCATTGAAAACCCTATGAACAGCAGAGAAGCACTGACAATAGTGTTTCCCCTGTTGTACGTAGGGTAGCTGTGAGTCCGATACCGACTCAACAGCACCTAACAACAACAACATTGTTCAATAAGTTGTTCTGTGCCAAGAGCAAGGCAGAATGGATGATTTGGACCCCAATCATTCTGTCTTCTTTGACGGGAAAGAAGTAATGCTGCTGGGTAAATAGGATAAGAGGTCAAATAGATGAACCATTCCATGAAAAAGTCATTCTGGTTAATGCTGTTAGTCCTGAGCACTAACAAGAGCACTCTTGATTCTGAAGAACTTTCCACATGCATCTCTGCTTAATTAAGTAGAGAATAATGAATATAATTGATTTTGTTTAATTCAGGTTCTTTGTGAGAAGGCTATCAGTCGAACTTTGGGATTCTCTTCAGAAAGAAAACTAAGTGTATACAGTTTGAGAAATGGAACTATTTAGAAAAAAAAAAACATTAAGACAGATCAGGGAAGTTGTTTCAGGTTTTGTTTTCTGTAAGGACATCTCCAAGGGCCGCGTCCTTTGTATTTTTCCTAGAAGTAAAGTGTATTTTATTCCAGTTAAATGGGGGACTCCAGTTATTTGGGTCTCTATAACTGAGCATTGGGGGCTGGGATTTAGCTCAGTTGGTAGATCGCCACTCTGCAGTCTCTGAGGTCATGAGTTCAATTCCCAGCACCACAAAAATGGGAGAAGGATGTGGCAACCCACTCCCAAGGCAATCCCAAAACAATCAGCCATTGAAAACCCTATGAGGGTCGCTATGAGTCAGACATGACTCGACGGCACTAACAACAACAACAGAGCACTGAAGCTGAGGAACAGCTGGCGTCCTCCTTGACCTCATCTTCACAGTTACCCACTGGACAGCCAGAGTTCTTTTATCCTCTAAACTACGCTCTCAGGACAACCGCAATGAATATATTTTTAATAAACACAGACCAAGGAGAATGGCTTAATTTAGTTCTCCCTAATTCCCAGCTCTCTCACAGTCCACTTGCAAAACACAGCTGCTGGCTTTGTGTGCGTCCAAGACCGCTCTCCTCATACAGAGAGGCTCAGAATGGATGTGGCGATCTCGTTTGTTGCGTTAACAATGTCTATGCATCTGCATTGAGCTGTTCTGCAGGTCCGAGTTGTCCCCGGCACAATTGGAATTCATTGCAGCCAATACACATCGCGGGACTTGGGGAGGGAACGCATGGCCTGCTTCTTTTGTTTCTCAAGTCAGCAGGATCTGCAGCTCCATCCCTGAGAGGTGCCGGCCTGGGGCCATCAGCAGATGACCAGCCACCATCAAGGTAGAAGGTCAAGGTGCATCCCCGACAGCATCCTCTCCACAGACTACATTCCTGACCCCAAGAATCATATGAAAATGTACCCAAGTCTGGGAAATTCAGAAGCATCAATACCAAACATATTCAGAAACATTCGGCTCCTTTGAGAAGGAATCAAAGATCTAAATGTGTCACTTCTAGCTACCATTTGAAAGTGAGAAAACAAAACTGTTACCAAGATGTGCTAGCAGAGCCCCATGGCCAGCCAGGTGATGGATGAGTTAATAAACGCACCTGCACGCAGGTTACAAACAGGCTGCCGCCGCTGCTGCTGTTGGATGGTTGGTTCCGACTTTGATTTGGTTTTGTTTTGATTTATTTTTCTTCTGTGCTATGGGCACAGACCTAAATCTACAGATGAGCAAAACACAGGCAGCACAGCCTGATGACTGAACAGGAGGATTCTGGAGCCAGGGTATCTGTGCTGGAACCTTGGCCACTTAGTACAGCGATGGTCATCAGCTAGCTACTGACGTGCCCTGTGGCTGTTTCCTCATTGAAAAATTAAGGCCACCATAATAAGGCAAAAAATAATGACAACCTCTCAGGGTCATCGTGAAGATGAAATAAGTTAATATTTGTACAGCACTTGTCACAGAGCCTGGCACCTAGGAAGCACCACATAAATATTTGACAAATAAATAAGTAAATCGCACACAGGCTCAGCCCATAGGACCACCGTGACGGCACAGGTGGAAGAGGGAAGCCTCAGGGGCACATTCAACAATGCCAGCTTGGCAAGTCTCTCAAGCCATGTAGCCCAGCTGTGCCCATGGTCATCCTGTAAAGGACCCCACATAGCCCATGTATTCCTCCTCCCATGCTTAAAAACAGGCATCTACATGGTCACACACCAGGTATTATTGAACCCTAAACTTTAGTGTGGGGCTGGGATTTAGCTCAGTTGGTAGAGTGCCGCCCTGCAGTCTCTAAGGTCCTGAGTTCGATTCCCAGCACCACAAAAATGGGAGAAGGATGTGGCAATCCACTCCCAAGGCAATCCCTAAACAATCAGCCATTGAAAACCCTATGAGGGTCGCTGTGAGTCAGACATGACTCGACGGCACCAAACAACAACAACAATAACCATCTACCCATCATAAACATTATTGTCATTCCCTTGCTCAAGTGCCCTCACATTCATGGAACACATGGGAAGGATGGGGTACACAAAAAAGAGCACCCTAAATCCTGTCCACTATAATGAATTCAGTCAGTCACAATTATTGTGCCAGAACTTTTCTGGGCACCAGAAAACAGGTGTGAACAAAATAGGCCAACATTCCTATCCTCTTGCCCTGGTGGTGGGATCTGCTACTGAACGAAGCTTCTGCTTAGGGCTGGACACCACGCAATTTCCCAAAGGAACCTTCAGATCTTGCAGCTAGGACTGAATTACTGAGACCCACCTGCTGTTCTTTGCAATGCACTTTCTGGGTGGACAGCCTCTGCACAGGTAGAAAAACTTGAAGCCCAGTCACGTCAGGATAGGCCCCAAAGTAGGAATATTGATTTAGGAGAGGGAGAAGGAATGATTGGAGAAGCCTTGACTGCTGTCCTTAAGGAAGCGTTTTGCTGTCTTGCAGAAGGTAGGATACATCCCGTTGGGGGAGTCGGTTTGGGCTCCTCATGAAAATCAACTAGAACTGGGTCCTAACAATAGATAGGCCCACCTCCAGGGTAGGGGCAGCCCCAGCCTGAGATGGGAAAGTGGGCACCTGCAGTGAAGGAGAGGACCGGAGCTGGTGACCAGAGGGAGAGGCCTTGGGAGTCCCTTTCCCCCAAGAGATGTGATGAACTCACCTGTTCAAACCCAGCAGTCTCATGAGGCCATTTGAAGATGACTTTCATACCTCAAAGGAGGATGCAAGGAAAATGCATTTTCTCCCATGCTCCAGGGCTACTGTGCCTGTAAGAGCAGATGCAGCCTCTTGTCCTGGATCTCCAGGTGTGCTGAGGTTGAAATGGGCCAGAGAAGACCACACCTCCACAACACTACAGCCCACATCACACAGCCCGGCTAGTGTTAGGCAGGCACAGGGCTTCTCCTCCCCTCCAAGAGAACTGCCAGGAGGCTTCCGGGGAGCCACTCCACACCCCACAGAGCCCTAGGTGCACACCAGGCTTGAGTTTCCGGTGCCTCCCAGAGAGCGTCACTTTGTGCGCGCCCCACCACGGGGTTTTGCACTCCCAGAGGGTGGGTATCACATCCTGGTTAGCTTGGAGCCCAGGGTCCTCGTTCTCCTGGCCACTAGTGCAATGTTGCATGCCCCCTCGCTTCTGTTTCTATTAGGCAGGACCTGTTACAAAACAGCTCCTCCTTACAATGTGGTGCCTTCTTCTACCCACTATCCCCCAGTCCTCAAAAAGCCCATCAAAACTTGACTTGAAATCTGCCCCAGCTGGGGAACGCTTCCAGCCCATCAGACCCCTGTGCACACCTGCTTCCTACTTATCCCCATGCAACACGTGAATCACCCCTTCCCCCTCCCACCCAGAGCCCATAAGAGCTTTGCCCCTTCCTCCCCCAGCAGTTGCTCTCTCCTTTGCTGGAGAGCTCTGGCAGCTCTGGCAGCGTCTCCCAATAAAAGTCTGTTAAGTTTACGGGTTTTTGGCTCCTCACCTAACAGCTAGCAGACCAGAGAGGTCAAGGAACTCATTCAAGGTCGTGGGGATTGAAAGTGATCAGACTGCTTTCTATCTCAGCTTCTAGGACACCCTCTAAGGAAGAGAACGGTGGAGGCCAACCTCCAAAAGTAAGGGGAAAAGAGCTTCACTAGACGAATGCAAATGATGGTAATGCTGGAAGGAAAAAAACAAAACAAAACAAAACATGTCATCTTAACAAAGCAAAGCTTCAGGGTGTTAATAGTGCTTTACTCACAATTGCCAAACCTTGGAAGCAACCAAGATATCCTTCATCAGGTAAATGAATAAACTGTAGAACATCAAAAAATGGGATATTATTTAGCCCTAAGTTGAAATGGGGGCTGGGATTTAGCTCAGTTGGTAGAGCGCTGTGCTGCAGTCTCTGACGTCCCGAGTTCAATTCCCAGCACTGCAAAAATGGGAGAAGGGCCTGGCAATCCACTCCCAAGGCAATCCCAAAACAGGCAGCCATTGAAAACCCCATGAGGGTCGCTATGAGTCGGATACCGACTTGACGGCACCTAACAACAACAACAACAAGATGGCCCTGGAGCTGGCCCTCAAGAGCACATAAGCAGAGGAAGGGAGAGAGAGCAGTCGTTTTCTGTAAGTGCCTCCTGTCGTGTCCTGAAGTAGGTATGATGCTGGCTCCTCCTGACAGAGGTACTGGGACCCCTCTGCACACCTGCTTCCTACTTATCCCCATGCAACATGTGAATCGCCCCTTCCCCCTCCCACCCAGAGCCCATAAGAGCTTTGCCCCTTCCTCCCCCAGCAGTTGCTCTCTCCTTTGCTGTACTGGGACAGTGATTTATGGGCAGGTTCCTTGGGCCATTGAGAAAGAACTGCAAGAGGAACAAAGGCAAATCTCAACATCCTCTTGTCTCCCTGAAGTGGGGAAACTTGTGGAAAGTTGGCCTCTGGACCCTTATCCTCTCTGACCCAGCTGGGCATCCTCATGGTAGGATGAAAGGACCCCTGAGGCCCTGTAATAACTCATAAAACTAATTCTCAAAGCCAAAAGAGACAGAGTTATTGGATTCTAAAAACACAGAAAAATAAATCAAGAAAAGAAACAAGAAGAGGGAAAATTAGAGGGAGCCCCTACAGGGAATCCAAAAGGGAATTCAAAGCAGCCTGACAGTCAAGTATCTCCAATTCTGTAGAAATGGGGGAAGGCTAATCCCAACCAATGAAACAGGCATGAAAATTATAAAACACTTAAAGGAAATGCATTTTTACTGCTTCACAGGCCATTGCAGGACTTCAAGTAAACCAAGAGAGTAAAAGAAAATTGATCTTCAGAGAGCTGCTTTACTGAATAGATAGGAATGATTTGTAATAAGCATGCCAATTGTCTACCTAGCCTTCATGGAGACAATCTGCCCTTCTCCATGGTGTATGTGCCCTGCACAATCTTTGCAGTCTTGTCTGAGCTATTAATGTGGTCATTGCAGTTTTTCATCAGAGACAAGAAAAACAACTTCATCCAGCTCCAATTTGGAAAGATTTTGAATTAGTCGTGTCTGTCTGAATCCATGCAGTGTAATGAAGTCACAGCTGGACAAATTCAAGAAGGACAGTTTGGAGGAAGAAAGGAGAAGGAAGACAACTTAAAAGTAATGACCAGGAATCAAAAGAAGGACGACAGATGCAGGAGCAGCAGCAACGAGACAGGGAAAGCAACAAGAAGAAACATTTTAATGAGGTGACTTTAAAGAGAGAGAGAGAGAGATGAGGGATGAGACAGATCCTTTGCTCAAACACTGGATATTCTTCTTTGCAAATGCTTAAGGGTGAGGAGGGAGGTGCTAGCATGGACGTGGGTATGAAGATGGCCGTGGATTATCTGCACACAGAAAAACTATGTTAGTTCCCTCCCTAGAAACAGTCTTTCAAGCCCATGGGATATTACTCCTGGGAAACTTCAGCCACGTTTCTCAGGATGCTGCCCAATTCCCCACAGCTCAGATCTGGGCCCGATCCTAGGACTAGCGGAGGAGCCCCACCCCCTGACAATTCCCTTCTGGGCTGCTATGGGGTTTTGCCTCTCGGGTGCCTACCCCCTGGCAAAGATCCTAATTCCCAGGAGCTTGGAAAAGGAAAGATGGAGGGGCCCCAGAAGTTGTTCTCAGATGCCATTTACAATGAACAGCCGTTCCCGGGGTTCCAATTCCTCCCTGCCGGAACAGCAAATGTGAAAGGAGAGGGAAGAAGGGACTGTTTGGGTGAAAAAATACACTTCCCAGAAGAGGACATTTGGCTAAGGGAACAAGAATATGTCCAGAGGACAGGTGTCCTGAGTAATGAGACTTTAATGCCGGAGCTAATGGGAACAGTACACGAGACCAAATGCCAAAAAAGCAAGGAATAATGAGGGTGTTTGTGAAGGCTGCAGGAAGCAGCGACTCTTCTCCCAGTGTTGGGCATGGGGCCAAGGATGTGGCCACCCAGAGCCTCCCTGGAGCTCCAGCTTCCCCGAGTCTAGAGACAGAGACAGCAGCTTCTGGCAGGGATGATCCAAGGGTGGCCCTGTCCCTCTGGGTGGGAGTGGGCACAAGGAAGGAGGGGGCAAGAGATCTGAGCACAAGGCTTGAGAGCAGGGGGTTCCAGGGGGAGGCTGGTGAAATGGCTTCCCCACCCCTTCCCTCAGAGGCGGGTCCCCTGCTCAGGTGCCCCTGCCCTAGAGCTGCAGACCAGGCACATAGGCACAGATCTGGCCACTGCATGTAGATAACTGGAGCATGGCTGCTCAGGAAAATACAGGGCTGTTAGGATGTGTTAGGATTCCTTCCTCTTCCTGTGTCCTTCAGGAATGGCGGACTTGAGTACAAAAGAAACAGAGAGGCATAAGGAAAGAGCAAGTCATTGGAAAGCACAGCTAGGTGAACCAAAGCGGGAAAAGAAGAAAATCCAGACAGACAAGAAGTGATCTGGTTGCAACTCTATGTCTTTTTCGGGAGGGCGGGGTATTGGAAGTTGAACCCAAGGCCTCGGGCTTGCATGCTTTGCAAGTGCTAGACCACTAAGCTGCACTCCCAGCCCATTTTTTTCTTTACTTTTTGAGGCAGGGTCTCACTAAATTACACAAACTGCCTCTGGTCTCAAACTTGCGATCCTCCTGCCTCTGCCTCCCAAATCACTGGAATTACAGGTGTGCGCCACCACGCCGGGCTCAACTCTATGTCTTTTATGCATAATGCTAGATGCTATAAGTGGGGCAGCAGGAGGTGGGGGTCTGATAAATAGGGGTGTTTACAAGCTGAGTGGCTCAGTAATTAAAATTGGCGATGCCCCGGAAGTCCATCCACCGTCCCCAGATCATTCCTTTTTCCCTTCCCCCAGCACATCTCACCACTCTCCGGAGCTGGGACTCATGCAGAACTTCCCAGGGCCTCTGTCAAGACTGTTTAAAGTTTTGGGTTCCCCCGACACAGTGAATATCAGGGTTTGTTTTGGCTTTTTATATTTCTTTGTATGGCCCTCAGCAACGTCAGCATTGGAATCTATCCTTAAAAGAAGCCCCTCTCAACGCTCTGGGCACCTTGTGCCCTGCATGAGTCTGAGGGGTGGGGCAGTGTCACTAACTCTGGCTGCTGCTTCTGGAAGGGAGGTCATTTAGCCTCTTCGTCCTTTACAGTGACAACCTGTCCCAGGACACAGGCAGGTGGGACTCTGCTTTCTTAAGTAATCGGAGTGTTACTGACCCCTACATCCAGAAAGGTGAGAGCCAGATGACCCACCAGACCCCAAAGTGAGATGGAGATGGACAACGTACTAGCTGTGTGACCTTGGACGAGGTATGAAGCCTCTCTGAGTCAGTTTGCTCATCTGTAAAATGGGCCTCTATGCTCAGTGGTGTGATGGAAGGGGTGGAGGAGACAAGGTATGAAGCCTCTCTGAGTCAGTTTGCTCATCTGTAAAATGGGCCTCTATGCTCAGTGGTGTGATGGAAGGGGTGGAGGAGACGAGGTATGAAGCCTCTCTGAGTCAGTTTGCTCATCTGTAAAATGGGCCTCTATGCTTAGAGGTGTGATGGAAAGGTGGGGGAGACACTGCAGGAAAAGCACCGAGCGGGGTGCCTGCTCCATGCTGATTGAGTTCTCCAGCACAGGCACTCTTGCTTGAGACCTCGTCTAACTGCAACCTCAGGTCCCCCCAGCTCCTGCTTTCTCAGGTGGCACAGTTGATGGAGTTGCATAAGCTCCGGGGAGACAGAGCTCCCAACCTCCTGTCCCTTGAGCAGAGTGGAGGGGGCCTCCCCAAGGTCAGGACCAGCTCTCCCCAGAGTGTCCCAAAGTGCCCTCTCCAGCATCAGCAGGACCGTGGTAGTAACACCAGTGCCCAGTCCCTCACTCCTGACGGAGCTAAAGAAAACCCGCCCCAGCGCAGCCACAGAGCCAGCTGCCCCCGACCCCCACCGCCAAAGCCCGCGTCAGGTAGCCCCGCGTCGCCTGCCCCATGCTTGCTCCATTTCTGGGATCCTTCCTGTCCTACAGACGCACATCTGGGGGTGGTGCGAGGAGGCAGGTGTGACAAATGCAAATTTGGACTCTATGAGCAATGCTCATGGGAGCCTCGTCTCCCTGGGTGTGCACATGGCGGTGGCTGTCTGGCCCGGGCGGTGACCTCCATCTAAAAGCCGAATTGCAGAGGCAGCGGCCCTGGGATGAGGAGAAGAAGGGGCTCAGCGCACGGGGTTCTGATCCCAGGCCTCCTCTCTGCATGCATCCCAAAGAAACTGGGTCCCTTTACCCTTGGTATCAAAGCAGGAAGCTAAATTGAGCGATCTGTCTACTATTTTATGCAGAAATGTGGGACAGTCTTTTTTTTTCCACCCTTCCCAGGCAGTTATTTGAAATGTTTGATGCATATTCAACTCTTTTCTTTTGTCCTCTCTCCCAACTACCCCACGGCTGGCCCAACACGTTGATATAACATGAAACTGATTTTTTCAAGGCCAGTAATTATCCGTCCATGTGAGGAGCGGCCCCACCACCATGTTTATCGTGGGTGCTCTGCCCCACGTGCAGGCAGGGCAGGCGGTCATTGCACTCTGCCCCAAATGTCTCCTTGGGGCTCTTGCTTTCGGAGTGGGCCAAGCTGCTCCCAGAGAGCAGCTCGCACTCCTGAAGGCACGTGACTTCTCATCACCTTTTTCATTCATCAGCCTCAGCCCGTGAGTTATCACTGGTTGTTGTTGTTGTTGTTATTGTTGTTGTTGTTGTTGTTAGGTGCCGTCGAGTCGGTACCCGACTCATAGCGACCCTGCATACAACAGGCGAAACACTATGTCAGTGCTTCTCTGCTGTTCATAGGGTTGTCAATGGCAGATTGAAAAAATATATATATTACTGCTTACAAGGACCAAATCTACCCTAGGAGGATAAAAATACACTACAATCACAGAAAGTCAAAAAAGGACGGGCCCTGGAGTCTCAAAGGAAGTACTTTCAAGAGAGGGGCTGTGCAACCACCCTTCAGGAGAAGACTCAGCGTGTGGCCCTCCAAGGAGACAGCTTAGAAAGACGTAATATTAGGATATGAACACGTTGTCTCCTTCAAAGGATCCAGCAAGTCCCAGGCAGAGCCCCCAAACTTCATGCCACTGATTCACTTCAAATAATGACTGAGTCAAAATTTCCAGCTCCGTTGGCCTGTGGTTTCTCTGCCCAGAGCTGAGAAAGGAATGACAGGCACCAGGACTCACGCTCAGGCGGCTCACAGGGGTATCTTCATACCTAGGGAGCCACCCTGGAGAGGGACTGTGGAGTTCCACGTACTCACAGGGCCACAGATGTCTGAAGGTCCCCCGCTACTGGCAAAGCTGAACCTCGTGGATCTGGTAGACCTCGGCATTTTCCACCATCCCTGGGTGACAGAAGTCATACTCACAGCCTGTATTTTTAATTACCGATTTCTTCCCACAGTGTTATTCCGTCGTTTCTTGCCCCCGTCCACCTGGCTTTGGCTTATGCTGTATGTTCCTTCTTCAATGGTCTACTCTGCTCACATCTTATTGAAGGATTACGATTAGACCAGGTTATTGCCCTTTAGAAAAGAATGTGGAGAAACTGCAAGAGGACCGGCGAAGATCAATGGAAATCATTTTAGTGGATGGAAGCACTGAAGTAGGCAGGGCTCAAGAAATGCAGGGAAGGAAGAGAAAAGAGATTGCTGCCGTTCACATCGCCAAGTATCCCAAAGTCATTTGGTGATGACTAAGAATCGTGCGTAAAGTAGATTTCACTGGACAAAATGAGGCCGAACACAGACCTAGGACATGAGACTCCTGGCGTTTAGTCCAAGTTCACTCACCCGCCAGCTGGGGAACCTTGACATAGTAACCTAACCTTTCTGAATTTCAGCTGCCTCACTATAAAATTAGAGAGTTAGACTAAATGAATTGCCTGCAATAATAATTCCATGATTCGGTAATAAATGACCAAATAGGAGAATGTACTAGCCTACCTTTTCATAAGATTCTGATTTGACTTCTAGAAATTGAAAAAAAAACAAAACAAAACATATAATTCACAATCTGTCCTGAATGCTTTTAAAATAAGCCTGCTCAAGGCTCAAGGTCAAGCAACTGAGCCCCTTGAGAGTTTCCTGGTAACTACCACCCTGTCCCCAGCCCTCTTTCCCACCTATACCTGTGAAGAAAAACACTACAGATGTGAAGTCATAAATATGACTCAGGGAAAAATAATGGGTTAGAGTTCCTCAACAAAGAGAAAAGAGGTAAAAATTCACAACAGAAAGTATGTACACAAGGAATTTAGCCTTGGTCCTTACCTACTCCATCATGGCTCCTCTCTACCACTAACCTGAGATTTCTTATACACCCATAAATTCAAACTAGAACTTTTTGGTCTCATAGGACATACATTATCAAGGGCTAAGACCAAAATTGTAAGACAAAATGCACTTGAATGCATTATAAATATAAACATCACTTGTACAGGACTTTGAATGGATACAGTGTGGCAGGGAAGAAGAGGGGTGGTAACCCCCATAGCCAGGAGCAGGGTGCTGGCTCCAACACGTGGTAGGTAGGGGGTCTCATTGGCTATAGAAAGGAGACAGAAAGTTAAGACACAAATGCAATCCTGTCAAGCAGTCAAACTGGGAGGATAAAGCTGCTTTTGGCGTAGTTTTCTTTTATTCCGTGTCTGGATGCATGTATGTCTGGAGCTGGTGAATTGACCTCTTTCAGCCAGCTTACTTTCTCAGCTGTTTTAACCACGGCTTTCTGCACAATTGATTTGAATCAACGGCACAGTCAATTCAATCTCTCACGAATATCTGTTGAAAACAATGAGTCAGACCTTTTCCTCTACCTGTGTCTCGGCAACCTAAAACTGTGGGCAAGCTCTCGGTATCTTAGCAGAAGATTCCTTGAAATGAATTTGCTCCGAGTCTTGGATAGGGTCATAGGTGGCAGAGAAGAGATAGATTTGCAGGGCCTCTAAGCTTGGGGCAGGGTAGGGAAGGAGTATGAAAACAGTGAGCAACGTGGCCAGGGAGAATTGTCAAGGTCTAGGGATTCTTGAGCAGGGCGCCATTTTGTACGCCTGTAATCCCAGCAACCTGGGAGGCTGAGGTGGGAGGATAGCGAGTTCAAGACCTGAGACAGCCTATACAATTTAGTGAGACCCTTTCTCAAAATAAAAAGTAAAAAGGGGTCTGGGGCTGAGGCTCAGCGGTAGAGCACTGGCCTAGCATGGGAAGGCTCTGAGTTCAACCCACAAGTACTGGGGGAAAAAAAAGAAGAAGAAGGAGAAGGAGAAGAAGGAGAAGAAGGGGAAGAAGGGGAAGGAGAGGAGGAAGAGGAAGAGGAAGAGGAGGGAGAAGGAGAAGGAGGAGAAGAAGAAGGAAAAGAAGAAGAAAAAAAGTCTAAGGATTTTTTTAACAGTATTTGCACAGTTGTGCTAAATTTTTCTAAAGCAAAAATGAACTCGGCTAGCCTCATGAGTCAAAGTTAAGATCTGCCCTATAAGTGCACATTTTGTAGTTTGAAACGTATCTTAGGCGAGCAGGGGTCAATTGATGAACTGATGCATCCACACATACAAGAATCAGGACAGAATCAAGCCAGTGGGAGGGTTCGCACAACTCCACTTTGTTCTGGGTATCAACTCCCCACCCGATCGCTTTCCTCTTTTTGTCATCTCAGTTTCTTTCTGTCTTCCCAGTGTCCTTCCCCTAAACCTCCTCCATAAACCTTCTCAAATACGTCCACAATTTCCCAGCTTTCCCTTTGCACACTTTTTATAAACTCAAAGGAAAAAGAAAACATGCAAGGGTTAAGACCTTCAGTGCAAGGCAAGACTTTTACCTCCTTTCCTCCCGACATCTACATTTGAAGTAAAAATCAAGTTGACTCTGTTTAGATCCACTCATTATAGGGACCCCGCAGCACTTCAAATAATGGAGTATTTGAGGGGATTTGACAATTTCTTGCTCAAGTACCTACCAAGAGTACTTCACTAAATCGGCCACCAAAGTGGCCCTGTGACTGCAGTTATGTGGCCCAGAAGGAAAAGCAGACCTCTTTGGGTTTGTGATTAATTTCTGGAGGGAGAAAAGGTATAACAAAATACTCCCTGACTGTCCCTAGCAATAAGCAGGAACTGGAAAGAGGAAAGGCTCTGCTGGTAAGTTGCCTCCCAACGCTCTTCCTTTTGCCCGATGGCATTCACTCAGGCTTTTCTTCCCACAGCCCTAAGCTTCCTTCTCCTACCCACCTTCCTTCATCCCTCCCATCCCCATGCCAGCAGTGGGAGGGCCCCGGGCACCTCTGACTTCACCACCTGCGTCTACAGCATCCTAATAGCTTCCTGACCCATCTGTTAATTAGCCATTAAAAAAAAAAAAAAAAGCAGCCACACAGTCCCTCCCTCAGAGTGAATCTCATCTCCAAGACACTAATGAATCAACACAGGAGGAAGAGGAAGGAACAGGCTTGGATGGGAGACAGCTAGGCATGGAATAGGGGCCAGGCTCATCGGCCGGTGCCTGGGCAGAGCCCAGACCCCTGGAGGACATCCGCAGACCCTCTCTGAGTGGACAGCCCAGGAAGTACTGCAGAACCATGCAGGAAACGCTCCAACCGGTGGATGACTGCAGGCCATCAGCTCCAGCCGCAGCCTGGGCAGCTCTAAAACAGGAAGGGAAGGATAGAAATCCTAGTGGGAAATGGAGTTCTAGTCAAGAAAGGCAGGCTGTCTGCATCTAGGACATAGCTCTGCCTTGGGTCCCTGAGCCATCTCCCTGTCCTGCCTGGGGGTCTGGCTAGCTGGGTCTGCCCTGGCACTCATCTGTTAGAATCACCAGAGAACTGGTAATTTGCCCTCCGGACACTGACCTCTCACGCAGTATCGTGTTGGCAAAGGCTAATCATTCTGAAAGAGGTGAGATCTATTCTACCTGGCAGGGGATGAAGAAATATAAAGAAGTCCTGCCCCAAGAAGTGTGTGCATGCCTGGGCAGGTAGGGGGCTGCCCAGCCTGGGAACACCAAGGCGGAGCAGATGGCCAATGCCTTCTTCCATCCCTTCTTCAACTCCCACAGATATCCCTTTGCAACGAGGCCGTTCTCACTGAAACTCCCTCAGACTCGGGTCTGTTTGCCCAAGTCCCATCTTCAGGGAGCATCACACACCAGAATAGCTCTGCGTTCCTTTTCAGTCGGGAAGTGTCTGGCTGAACTATTTCACAGAGTCTGCAACTGCAAGCAATTTTTACTCCCCCCACCCCGACCTCTGACAAGGTACTTTCTTTCTTCTCCCCGTTTTCCCTGGGAAAGTTCATGAGGGTGTATTTATCTCCCCCATCACTCCCTCCTTTTCCCTACTTCGATTCTCCAACAAGATAGTCTGCACAAGAAACCTCGCTGGAATGGCCAGCGGCGACCTCTGAGATGTGAGCGGTGGGAGGAACCCCAGCCTCCTACCCAAGAGTCTATGAGCAATGTGAACACTCGCCTTGACACGCTGGGAAAGAAGAGGTCAAGATGGGAGGCTGCCATGCCTGAGTCACCCAGCACTGAAAAATAAGATTCCCTGGCCCGCCCAAGGTCACTCATGAAGTGTCCCAGATGGATCTCCCCTCTCTGCCCTCCTGCCCACTGCTACCCACACACACACAACCAGGCAGAGCCCCTACACAGCCAGCATCAACATGGTGGTTTCCAAAGCACTGATGAGGCGAGACTGCAGCTGTTGGGAGAGGTGCTGTGAACTGAATAAAATCAGGAGGTGAACTTGAGAGAGAAACATCCCATATTTACATAATGGCTGGAGCCCGAAATCCAGCTCCCTTCCTGCGGTTACCTCTCTTCCTCAGCCTCAGAGAGACACTGTATCAATGGTGTCACCGCCATCACCCTAGTTCAGGACAGAGAGAGGCTGCGTGGTGAAGAGGGGACAAAGATCAAGAGGAACAGTGACCTCTCCGTAGTCACATGCCAAAGATGCTGAACCTCAGGGTATGAGGCGACAATATCATCACAGTGCACAGCTTTCTCTAAGAGTACAGAGAATAGCTCAGGGAAGAGAGAAACTCGAGGATTGTGAGAGTCAACCAGGAAGAGGTGAGAGCCGGCGTAGGAGGCTTGCTGAGAGGACAGAGGGAGGAAAGGGAGAGACGAGCCTCGGAGCCCTAGGGCAGAGGTGGACAGGAGAGAAGGACCAGCACCTGTGCTTTAGGAAGGTGCCTGCCACGGGTGACTCCTCTGCTTTCTGGGCTGAACCAAGAGAGAATTCATTGCCAGACGACACTCAGTAGAGGGACACTCTTGGCCTTATTTTGCTCACTGTCCCACCCATCATGTGCACTGGGGAGCCAGGACAGACTGTAGCTCACAATTCTCCCCGCAGTCCCCCGGGGCCATCCAGGCCAGAAAGGGCTGTGGAGTAAGCCTGTGCAACCTGAGAGATACAGAGACTGGGGTTTAGCTCAGTGAGTAGAGTGCCACTCTGCACTCTCTAAGGCCCTGGGTTCGATCCCCAGCACCACAAAAACATGAGAAGGGTAGGCAATCCCATCCTGAAACAATCAGCCATTGAAAATTCTATAAGGGTGGCTATCAGTCGGACTCCACTTGAGGGCACCTAACAACCTGAGAGAAGGGAAGGATTGATGACGGAAGGTTACGAAGGGGTATTGTTCCCTTTGGAGTCACCCCAATTCTGGCACTCAAGTTTGAAGTACCCACATTTAGTGCATTTGAATCAATGAAACCTGCCAGAGAGTATCATCTTTGCTCAACACCCACAGTATCAAACAGGAAAAAAAAAAAAAAAAGTCAGCTCTTTCTGCCTGCCTAGAAATTTCTACCTGCTTGCCTCTCCCTTCACCGAGGTAGGGGTGGTTAGTGTCCACAGGAGCAAGGGGAGCACCAAGGTTTTCAGGCCATGATTGTAACAAGCAGGGTGCAGAAATGAGCTAACGGTGGGTGGGTTGGGGTGGAGCCTGGAGGGTCAGCTCAGAAGCAGCGGTCCAGGGGCTGGTCGTGGTTATAAGGTGGTGCCTACACCATGGACAGAAATGGATGCATCTCCTGGGACAGTTTTGAGGTTCCCTGAAAGGACTTGGTTGAGCCACATCCAGCCATTCCTCCTCCTCAGAGTATTGGAAGCAGAGCTAACTTTGTGTCCCCTATGTGTATGATTCCCAAAGGAGAGTCTGGGTTCCTGCTGTCCCCTTGGCTTTGGCTTCCCAAAGGGCTCACTGGGAGCCAGAGTGATGGAGTGGGAGGCAGTCAGAGTGGAACTGTGCACTACCATGTTTTGAGTAGTTGGCATAAGTTTTGGCAGAAGGCAGCTCCCACTGCCTCTCCCATGAGTACAGTGAAAGATACCCAACCAGGTTGAACATGGCAAGAACCGTTAACTCAGAGTTCTGCCTACAGGGTTGAAAAGAACAAGTGCTCTGATCTCAGCAAGAAAGATCAGCATCCCACTCCAAGACGTACCATCTGTGCTTGGTCAACGTGAGAGGAGAAATCTTTATTCCTTCTTCCCAGCAAAGGCAGTCCTTCCCTATCACCCCAGCCCTAATGCCTGCGAACATCCCAGGTCACACTAAACCACTTGCTACTCTTTTCAGTAAGGTTCCAGGACTGGCCAATTCCCTACATGGAAGATGGCATTCTGGTTTGACTGAGAAAAAGTCAATGCCCTAAAAGCCTACATAAAAGTGCCCACACGCCATGAAAACAGAGCCCTGGCTCTCCATCCACAGAACTAGTAAAATTCTCATAGTTGAACTTCATGGACTCCACCTATTCTTACCTAGCCTTGTAAATCCCCCTAACACCAAAGCACGGTTTCCTGGTTCCCCAGAATGGAGAAGGCACAAGACTTATTATTGCACATTAAAAAAAAAATACAATAGCAAAACAAAACAAACAAACAAACAAAAAAACAGATGGTGAAAGCGACTTGGGAGAATCGGGGAGCTGGGGTGAAGAGGACAGGGGAGGCGTATTAAGAGGGGATGAGGCCCCGGGGCGACCGGGGCAAGCAGCAGGCTGCGGCTCTCACCTGTGGATGTTCATCTCCCGCGGAGGGCGGTGGGCCTTGTCATAGGAGACCTTGGCGAAGACGGCGGCCACGATGACGAAGGCGATCACCCCGCAGGTGATGTAGACGGTGAAGTTGGTTCTGTCCTTCTCCGGGTCGTACTTGTTCTCGGGTCCCGGCGACACCACCTTGGTACTGGGCGTCTGCACCCACACGGGGCTCTGGTAGTTGGTGCACTGGCGCTGGTCCAGTTTCTCGTGGCGCTTCTTGCAGCAGAAGCGGTAGTAGCAGGTGCCGCAGCAGTACAGGTAGCCGCTCTCGCTGTTGTTGCACTCGAACTCCTTGTCGTACTGGCCGCTCACGTCGTAGTAGCCCCAGCACGTCTCGTAGGTGACGGTCGAGCTGGCCACCGCCGCCGCGGGCTGTCCCCGCCGGCTCCCCGCCTCCGGGACGCCGGGCGCCCGGGCGGTGCCGTTCAGCTCACGACCGCCCCGGGCCGGGGCGCCCCCGGTCCGCCGGCCCCCGACGGCAGAGGCGCCGGCGCTCAGGGTCCGGTTGGCGGCGCGGCCGCGGGCAGCGTCGGCGCCGGGCAGCAGGTCCAGGGACTCCAGAGAGAGCAGCAGCAGCAGCAGCAGCAGGAGGCGCCGCAGCGCCATGGCGGTGCCGGGCGGGAGGGCGCGGGGAGGCTTCCGCGGCAGGCCGCTGCCCCGGCCGGCGGGGCTCCGAGGGCGGCCGCGCGGGCTGCACTGGCGGCGCCGGGCGGTCAGCAGCGGCACCGGGGCGATGGCGCCATCGAGGCGCGGGCGGCGGCGACGGCGACGGCGGCGGCGCGCGGTGCGCACGGACCGGCCCGGCGCGGGCTGCTCTGGGCTCTCACGCTGCGCGCCGGCTCCGCGCTCCCCCTGCGGGATCGGCGCGCCTCCCCGGCAGCCCCATCCCCCGCCGGCGGCAGCGGCGGCCCCGCGCGCGGCTCAGCTCAGGCGGGACCCGAAGCGCGGCTCCCGGCGGCGGCGGTGGCGGCGGTGGCGGCGTGGTCCCGTCCGGGCGGGTCCTACGGGACAAGACGGGGAAGCGGTCACGGGGTGGGGCGACAGGAGCTCCCGGAGGCAGGAGGGGAGCGGCGGGAGGGCTGGCGGGGAGGGAGCGCGGGGTCCTGGAAGAGCTCGATCGGGGCCGGGAGGGGAGCGGAACCCTCTCCGAGAAGGGGCCCGGTGGCCCTGCGCATCGGGCACCGAGGGCGCACAGGCAGCCTCTCCGGGCGCCGCTCAGTCGCCTGGTCCCGCAGCGCGCTCCCGCCGCAGGCTGGCTCCTTGGGACGGAGCGGGCTGAGGCTGGGGTCCGGCTGCGAGCCGGGGAGCGCGCGGCGGCGGGACCCCTCTCACTTACCATGCCCGGCTGCGACTGCAGAGGCGGCGGCGGAGGAGGCGAGGCAGGAGCGCAGCGGCCAGAGCGAGCGAGCGAGCGAGCGAGCGAGAAGAGAGCCGCCGGCTCACCGCTTGCACTAGTGCCGGAGCGTGTGCGAGAGGGAGCGAGGGAGACACACGCACTCGCACACCGCGCACAAGGCAGCGCCGCGAGGGGAGGGCACGGGAGGGTAGGTCAGCCGCTCCCCGCCGCCCACGTTTACACGCCTGGGCGCCCGGGGTGGGGGTGGGGGAGCGCTAGGACTCCTCTCAGTTTCTCCTGGCTCGCGGCACTTGAAGCTGCGCGTCACCGAAGCCCCGGACCACAGTTAATCCACACGGCTCACCAGGCGGGCGAAGAGGGGGCCAGGAACAAGACGAGAGCTACCCCTCGGGAGCCGGCCTTTAGCAAGGCCAGAGCTCCCCAGCCATCGCCCCGCCAGCCCTCGCGACAGGTCCCACCCTAGCCAAGCCCTGGTTACGCGCTGCCAGAAAGGGAGTTGGGGTTTCTGCAAGCCTTTGCCTCTCCCTAGTGGTGAGGCTTGAAGGCAAGAGAAGAGGTCAAACCCATTGCTACAGGTTCCTAAACTGAGGCCAGGGGTCAGGCGACTTGCCTGAGACTATCCGGCTGCGCAGTGGGCTGAACTTACACTCTCTTCCGCTTGAGCGCCCTCCTCTAACACGCACGCTGGAGCCAAACAGTCCCAGAGTTAGGTGACGACGAGTATTCTCTCTCTCTCCAACTTTTTCCCCCCCCAGTGGCGAGGCGTGGTAAGAAAAGCAGCCTGTTTTTTTAAGGCGCCACTTGGAAATCTCTGTATCACTGTGCTGAAATGCCTATGTTGTAGCTGACGGTGGGGGCGCAGTGTTGAGATGGTCCATTCTTGTGCGTGGCCAGGTCTGTGGAAGAGAGACTTCAGTCTAATTTTCCAAGTTACGAGGCTATCCCAACAGCAAGTCATAATCACAATCTTTGGTATGTGTCCTAGCCAAGGCCAAAATTCCGTGTGCCCCAGATACTTTGGCCTAAGGCAGAAGACTGGCTGTCACAGTGATGGTGGTAGCGAATTTTCCCTAAAACTGTCCCTTCGCTCCTCATGAGGGACCCACACCAGAGATCCTCATCCCAGACAGGCTGAGCGCCTCTTCTGGCAACCGTGGAATGGATGCGTTAGAGTTGGAACTCAGATTGCAAGACACAAGAGGGAGATCTTGATCCTAGGAAGAAGGGCTGCATTCATGCCCTGGTGACTCTGCACTTGCTCCTGTCTCTCCATTCTCGCCCTCTTCCTCAGGGCTTCCTTCTATCCCCTCAACTTCATCTCTTCATAATGGTTCTGTTCAACAAACACTTGTTTAGTGCTCACTCTCTGCCATGAACTGTGGCAAGTGCTAATATACAGAATAAATAAGACAGTCCCTTTTCTCGAGAAGAGTGAGCTTATCCACTGGAGAGACACATAATCAAATGATTTCCACATGCCAGGGTTATGTCCCATGACAACAGTAGGCACACAGTATTCTGACAGCAAATGTCAAGCACTTAGTCTAGCCCTAGAGGAGAGAGGTGCATATGAAAGGCAGCTTTTTTTGTGAGATAGTGAACGATATCTTGAAGAATGACTGAGAGTTAAACAAGGGAAGGATGATTTGGGTAGAGGGAGCAGGAAAAACAGAAAGTTTCGAAGTGGTGAGTGTGTGAGAGCAAAGGATATAAACAGCTTAATGTAAATGCTGAGGGAGCTTCTAAATAAGGTCAGCAGGAGGGCATTGGAGTGCTTGCCAGAGAACTTGAATTTATTTGACCATCAATGGGAATGTGTTGGTGGGTTTTAATTGAATGAAGACAATGTCCAAGTTACAGTTTTGCTGCATCTTTTAGTCAAACGAAGTAGAGCACACTGAACTGGATGCATAGAAAGCAATTTGGAAGCTGTTCTGGTAATCCAGGTACAAAATGAGGAAGGTAAGAAGTAGATGGCTGGTGGGTGGTAGGTGGAGATGACCAGCATGGTCAAGAAGAGCAGGTTTAGGACAGGATTTGCAATAGTGACATTGAAGTGCCTTTGACAGTTCTCAAGCTGCCCAGCACTGCCTAGCACAAGAACTGAGCACTCAGAAGACAATATAGGAACATGCACTTGGTAGTGATAAGAACATCTCTGAAGATGATAGCCCTTTTGATCTTCATGCTATGGGAATTTCTAAGCCATTCTCTTCCTGTTCTCTTCCCTGAGCTTTCATATGCCCTTCATTATTCCAGAACTCACTCTTCCATGTCTGGGAGCTCCCTAGGAATGGGTAGAAGAAATGAGTCTTTGTCACGTGGGCCTCTAATAAGATTTGATCAGTGGCACTAAAGGAAATTGACTTGATTTTTCACACTCCCACATATAGATGTGTTCTGAACCCCCCGTGTTCATAAATGATGACATCAACAGACTCATGGGAAATAATAGTATCTCTGAGGTAGATAGGATCTTAAGGGTTATTTATTCCAAACAGTATGGCAGTCCACCATGTTTTTTTAAAATATATTTTGTCTCAGTTCTGACTTTCTCTACGGTTCCGATCTAGCTATGCAACTTCATTGTTACCATATCGATTTTATGAGATTTAGTAGTCTCGTGTATAAAAAGGGGACCTAGGCAGAGTCCTGTTTTTTTTTGTTTTGTTTTGTTTTTTGTTTTTTGTTTTTTTGTTTGTTTGCAGTACTGGGGGTTGAATCCAGGGCCTTGTGCCTGCATGCTTTGCAAGTGCTGGACCACTGAGCTGCACCCCCAGCCCTTTTATTTATTTATTTATTTATTTTTACTTTTTTGAGACAGGGTCTCACTAAGTTACGCATAGTGCCTCTGGTCTCGAACTTGAGATCCTCCTGCCTCTGCCTCCCCAGCTGCTGGGATTACAGGTGTGTGCCACCGCGCCCGGCCAAGCAGAGAGTCTTTAAGAAGCTATCTCCATTGTCTCTTCCCACCATGAGTCTTTACCATGGCTTCAAAGTGTGACCTTTATCCCAAAGCCTAACATGATCTGGTCTGCAGCTGTCCTTCTGAGTTCATCTTCTCCCACTCTCCCCTTCCTCCCTTCCCCAAGCAACGCTGGTGCCCTTGCCTTTCCTCAAAGCTTTTGTATTTGTTGTACTGTGTATCACCTTCCTCCAGATGTGTGCAGGATTCTTTCCCACACCCTCTAGGTTTCTGCCCAGCTATCTCTATTGGACATAGTATAACCATCATACCGGTTCCCAATACTTCTCCCATCACGTTCCATCTGCACCTCATTGTGATCCATTTTCCATCGTGGCATTGACACTAATGGATAGGCATTCGTTTAGATATTTCTAAAGTTCTATTCTCAACCTTCCACTGGGGTGCTTGTTCTTGCTTGAACTTTCTTGACTTCTGTATTCTCAATACCTACCACCCTGTTTTGCACACGCTGCAGTGTGGTGGTCACTGAAGGGCTCACCTCCAGCTGTCAGCTCCTCTGCGATCTGCTCAGCTGAAGGACGTCATCTCCCCTGGGAATGTCACCTGTCTTCCTCAAGAAGCCCCCATCTCATGACCGATCAGGGTGGAGGGGCCAATGCCCCACCGCTTCAGCCCAATGCAAGAACTCTGGTGACTTGGGTTTTCTCAGAAGTCCCATAGCTCTCTGTGGCCAGAGGTTTGTTGGGCCTAAATCACATCAGCCCATTTCTGTTGCCTCCTCCATTCCCACTAGTGTTTATATCTTAAAAATAGCCTGCAAGCCAAATTTTGTCTCTGCAACTGCTTCAAAAGATCTGAGTCTGCACCATAGACCTTCAGCAAATATGTGCTGAATGAATTAATGAATGAATGAGCCTGGGATTCCCAATTTCCTTCAATGGCATCTCTTTAAGTGCTTACATGGCTTTTGCTTTATCCTGTCTAGTAACAAGTTAGAAACTATCTCCTAAGGCCATCAATTCCAATGTTAAATAGTACTGATAGTTAGAAAATGAGAGTACATTAGCTTTTGTTAATGTTGCTCATAGGCAAATCAATTTATTGGCTCATACTGAGCGTATAGTTGTCTAGAGTATTTTTCACATTAGGATGAATTTTTGCATCCCTAGGAAATACTGCATACATGCTTTAGTCCATTTTTTAAAATTTGAGCCCTTTATTCCAGACTTTCAAGCATTTTAGGATCTTGTCATACAACGCGCTATTTCTCTCAATGTTGTTGTTGTTAGGTGCCATCCAGTTGGTGTCCAACTCATAGCAGCCCTATGTACAACAGGTGAAACGCTATTGTCAGTGCTTCTCTGCTATTCATAGGGTTTTCAATGACTGATTGTTTTTTGGGAGTTGGCTGCCAGGTCTTTCTCCAAAGCCTATAGCACCTGGTGTTCCCAGGCTATCCATGTGCTAACCAGGTCCGACTCTGCTAAGCTTCCAAGATCTGATGGGATCAGACACCATAAGGGTACAGCTGCAGGCTCTCTCAATGTCAGGAATATTTATTCCTTGCCTCTTGTATCCTTTCTTCTTTCTTCCAGCCATAGTCCTAATCTTTATTTGGAGATTCTCCTTCAACTACTCTCATTCTGTGGGATCTACATGGGGATCTATGCGGCCCAAATTGAAGCAAATCAAAAAAAAATTCATCAGAACTCCTTAGCCTGGGTGCTCAGACAGAATAAGCCAGTGGCAGAGACCCAGCTAGGCAGATGAGCCACAGGATTTGTGTGGGCAGGACTGGGAAGGATTCTCACCCTTTCCTCTGGAATGGCACTGTGACAAATATCTTGCCCTGTGAAGAGAGACTCACAGGCTACTGGGGTCCTCAAAGGAAGCCCAAGAAAAGAACCAGCATGGTATTAAGCTAAGTTGAGAGATGGAAAGAAGCACAGGCCTACTAACACCATTTGAACCCTGAATATAGCTTCATATAAAGTCTACCTACACTTATATTTTTATGTTACTTGAGCAAATATATCCCTTTTTTAATTAAGCTTCTATTCACTGGATTTTCTATTTGCAACCCAAAGAGTCATACATGACGCAATTGACCTTACAGCCAATCAACATAAGTGTTTAAACAGAAAGGAGTGGCTTTATCTTCTTCTGAATGACCTGAAATGTCCTCTGCTCCATTTAACAGCAGGTAAGTCTAGGGGTTGTGTATGAAAGTAGCAAGACAGGTCACATGTGGGAGATATGACAAGTGAGTGGCCATTGATAGCTGAATCATCAAGGTACCTTTAATGAATTCAGGCTAAGGACCTCTAGATCACTGGAAGAAGCTGGGAGAAAGAACAGACACAGGAGAATTTATTCTTGGCATGAAACTCCACACCAGGATGTGACAAAATCAGGGGAAGAATGTCCAGGTATTGAAGATTCCAAAGGTACATGCAAACCTCCCAGACACAGTGCCCAAGGATCACATTGGTCTCAACCACAGTTTTGGAAATTGTCAGAAACACAGTATCCATTCACATCGGCAGAATGTGAATCCTGTTAGAAACTGGGCCATACACCATGTGAGTGGTGGGTGAGTGAGCAAAGTTTCATCTATATTTATAGCCACTCCATGTTGCTCACATTGCTGCCTGAGCTCCACCTTTTCTCAGATCAGCATCCTCTTCCCCCAGTCAGTGGAAAAATTGTCTTCCATGTAACCAGTCCCTGGCTCAAGAAAGACTGGGGACTTCTGGTATAGGCTATAGATAGATAAATGTGATGGGTAGTCTTCATTTTTAACTTGACTAGATTAAGAGGTTCCTTGGATTAGTGAAGTGCACACCTGTATTTGTCCATGAGGTAGAAGACTGACAGATCCATCAGTAACTGAGGGGAGGAGTACCATCCTACCTCTTTCTCTCAGATTGCCACTGTCTATAGACAACAGGCAAGAGCTCCCTCAGCTTCAACATGGATTCAACACCAGACTTTCCAGAGTGCTCTCAGACCTTGCATCAGGTGGATAGTCTTCAGGTTTCGAACTCTTGGACTGAGTGATTACTGGTCTCTCTGCAGGTACAGTTATGGAACTAGCCTGCCCCCATATTATAAGTCAATCCAGTAAATCCCCTTGCTGATCTGACTGGAGATGGAGCTCAGGCAGTAATACGAGTGATGTGGAGCAGCTTTAACTACAGATGAAGTGCACTGAGTACCAATATGTGGACCAGGGCTTAGGGACCCCTGACCTAGAATACTGAATGACGAGAGGCCACATGGAAAGAGATCCTGGAATTTGAGACACCAGCCTAAGCGTTTTGTTCCCAATTGGGTTCCCAAGAGAATGCAGCCTAGGGTTAGGCCCAACTGAGTCTGCAAGAAGAACCATCCGGCTGAGCCCTGGCCTAGCCAGGATCATGAGAAGTTGTAGATCATTGCCATTTTAGATGCTACACCACTAAGTATTGAGCTGCTTTATCACAATGTGATAGAAAACTAAACCAAACCACATGTCAGAGCACAGACTGTGAACAGAAATGAGTTAGGAGTAACTTCTGGCCATAAAAATGTCTGAGGGCATATTTGGTTAGATGCTGTGTTATTTTCCTTGGGCTACATAATGAAGTGGGCTGGGATTTAGCTCAGTTGATAGAGTGCTGCGCTGCAGTCTCTGAGGTCCCGACTTCAATTCCCAGCACCGCAAAAATGGGAGAAGGACCTGGCAATCCACTCCCAAGGCAATCCTGAAACAGTCAGCCATTGAAAACCCTATGAGGGTCGCTATGAGTTGGATACCAACTCGACGACACCTAACAACAACAACATAATGAAGTAATGGTAATTGGGAGGCCTAAACAATTGAAATATATTGTCTCATGGTTCTGAAAACCTGAAGTCCAAAATCACAGTGATGGCAGGGTTGTTATTTTTTCTGAGGATGAGGAGGGAAAGCTTTGTTCATGCCACTCTCCTACATTTCTATCTCCAAATTCTCCTCTTTCCATAAGAACCCACTCACACTGGATTAAGGTCCACCCTACTCACTTCATTTTAACGTGATTACTTCTATGACTATCACATATATAAGTGAGGTCACATTCTGGGATATGAGGGGTTAGAACTTTGACGTATTAGTTTGGGGGGAGTTAGGGACACAATGAAACCCATGACACCTGCTAAGTGGTGTGGTGGTATGACTATTATGTAAATTTGTGTGACGATGAAGAAGGAAGGAGAAGTGTCCTCTGTTGCTATTTCTTACTGGATAGATGTTAGTAAAGGCTGACTTAAGTCATCCTAGAAATGATTATTCTTTTCCATGCCCTATGGAAGACTCAACACAATTGCTTTAGTGAAACAAGTGAGAGTCTAAATCAGAAGTACAGGAAAGGGCCTCCCCTGGCATTCTGTACCTAGTGACAGAACTACAAGTTTGCAGCATGCATAATTAGAATTCTGCAACTCTGATGTTTCCGAGTTGGATGAATGTGGAAGAATTCACATCCTCTGGACTCTTTTTGTCTAAGCCTAGATCTGGTTAGCCAGACATTTGTAAACAAGGATGGCCTCAAATCATCTCTATGATGAGCCTGGCCTAGGATCAACTCATCTCTGCATTCACTTATTCATTATTATTTATCCTGCCAATCAGTCATCCAGTAAATATTTAACCAGCTCCTGCTATGTGCTAGTCCTTATGTAGAGCCTGAACTACAAGCATAAATTTTGCTTCCTGATTTGCAATGCGGTACCCTACTTAGGGCCTCTTGTAACTAACTTCCTTCTATCACATACCAGAGATTGGGAGTAAAAGTTCCTCTCTGAGCACATTTTAGGAATCCTTTTTCTTCCTGGCGACTGCCCACCAGCTTCCTACAACATGGACTCTCTCCATTAGATCATGGACTACAATACCAGGAGGATGGCTTTGAAGATTCACACCACCTCAGGAGACATTCTGGAATCAAAGTCAAAGGATCTAGTATTTGGACCACATATTAACTCAATGTCGTAGCAGCTTGTTGGGAAACATTTCTTCTTCCCTTGGTTGCTTTGCTTTTATGATTACCCAGAACTATTGAGTATGGTTTTCTTTATATTTGATGCAATTTTTTTGTTTGTTTTTCGCTTTTTGAGTCTATGTCTCACTATGTAGCCCTGGCTAGTCTGCAACTCGCTATGTAAACCAGGCTAACTTCAAACTTGCTGTGATCCTCCTGTCTCTGCCTCCCAAATTCTGGGAATACAGACGTGCAACACTGTGTCCAGTTTCTTGATGCAACATTACTAGCAATGATACCTGAGTGATTAGAACATTACTGGTTAGAGTTGATCTAGTTATTTCTACTATCTTAAGACTAAGATGGAGCTGGGGGTTAGCACAGTTGGTAGAGTGAGGATCCGTACTCTCTGAGGAGCCAGGTTCAATCCCCAGCACTGTAAAAATGGGAGAAGGTTGTGGCGATGCAATCCCAAAACAATCAGCCATTGAAAACCCCATGAGGGTCACTATGAGTCAGACCTGACTTGGAGGCACCTAACAACAAGACTAAGATAGGATTGCAGCACCCAATGATTAAAAGTTTTGTGTCTTCTTTTCTTCTCCTAACATACATGTTGTTGTTGTTGTTAGGTGCCGTCGAGTCGGTATCCGACTCATTGTTGTTGTTGTTAGGTGCCATCGAGTCGGTATCCGACTCACAGCGACCCTCTGTACAACAGAGGAAACACTATTGTCAGTGCTTCTCTGCTGTTCATAGGGTTTTCAATGGCAGATTGATTTTAGGGAGGGGGTTGCCAGGTCCTTCTCCCAAGACTACAGCTTCTGGTGTTCCCAGGCGGTCTCCCATCCAGGTACTAACCAGGCCCGACCCTGCTTAGCTTCCGAGATCTGACGGGCTCGGATGCCACAGGGCTACAGCTGCAGGCTATCCAACTCATAGCAACCCTCATAGGGTTTTCAATGGCTGACTGTTTCGGGATTGCCTTGGGAGTGGATTGCCAGGTCCTTCTCCCATCCTAACATATATATATAAATATATATATATATATATATATATATATATATATATATATATATATATAATGCAATGGGGCTGGAATTTAGTTCAGTTGGTAGAATGCTAATCTGTGTTCTCTGAGGCCCTGGGTTCTATCCGTAGCACAGCAAAAATTGGAGAAAGACCTGACAGACCATTCCTGAAACAATCAGCCATTGAAAATCATATGAATAGCAGAGAAGCACTAACATAGTGCTAGCATGGTACAATGTCAGAGAATGTTTCCTTCTGTTGTACATAGGGTCGCTGTGACTCAGATGCAATTCAAGAGCACGTAACAACAACAACAACATATATAGAAAGCAGTTCTGCATCCAAAAACATGTATTGGGTCACAAAACAGTTAATTTTAGTTATTTCTCGAATGAGCTTGTACTAAAACATTTTGACAGACACATTTAGCTGGGCCTATGGAATGTGATTTCTCTGCATAATATTGTAATCACTCCTGTTACATACTGTAACTCCCTCCTCCTGTGCCCACAGCAGACATCACTAATCAATTATGGAATCCTTTCCTGCTGAGACCAGTTGTAGCCCTGGAAAGCCCTCCAACACACAAAGTTCCAAATAGTCAGCAGGCATTAACTACAGTTGGAATTATCACAAGGAATAAATCCTATTTTCCTAACGGCTCAGTGAGATGACAGTCAGATTAGTTCAAGCATGGTTCTGTTACTTTATGTAGACATAGTTTTTAGAATCCTGTACCAATTATGCATCTTTATTGCCTCAAACTGAAACATTTATGAAACGAAGGGAGTAAGACTTCAAGGGCCACCAACATCCTTGATTATTATGTGCATTTTACTGAAAGACATCACCAGCTTACAGCTGAAGGAGATGCACACTGGGATTAGCTCTTCCTGAGGAAAGTGATAATGAAAAGAGTGCCAAATGAATGCCAAAGATAATCACCATGCAGCCACTCCCAGATATCCACGTGTGGATTGTGTGCATCACTATTACATTTTCTCTTTGGTTAGAATTTATTGATATTTTATTCAAAGCTGCCATGAATTAACCTACAAAAATATATTTTCCCATAAAAATAGGAAGCCTATTGTGAATGCATTACACATAGATGTGATATTTTCTTGGCTTAGGGTTCATATCAACCAGTGTTTTCTGTCAGTATGAACTGAAAAAAATCTCTCCAAGTCCTACCTCTAGAATGTGGCTTTTATGTCTATTGTCATTCAGGTCACCTTGAATTCTGTTTCTGACTTGCAGGAAACATATCATAGACAATGGTATCTTTATTAGAAAAGGTACATATAATTTTTTTAAATTATGTGGCTTTTTTCTTGGTCTTTTAAAGAAAAAAGATTGAGTTGACTAGTTGGATCTAACATACTGATCTAATCCAATTGACTGGGCACAGATTAGACATTAAAATAGTCAAATGAATCAACACAGATTCTTGATTCTGTGTCAGGAAGTAGACACCATCTAGCTGGACCATCTATTGGTTGAGTGCCAACCTAAGGGTGAATCACTCAAGAGACAAATGCCATCATAAAAATAAGTGAGGTCACTGGGCTTAAAAGGATCGATTTTGGTATTATTGTTTATCCCCAAATTTCAAAATTGCTAATTAAATCCTGGAATCACTTCAGGAGATAGGCACCCATTCTGAGATCCTGTGTTCCGATCAAGATATTGAATAACGGTGACATGGTACTGAGGTAGAACTTGAAAGAGCCAAATATCAATTTAAAAAGGGATGGTTGGCCTGAAGAAGCTGAGCAAGGGCATTTCCAGAGGACCAAGAACCATTTTTTGACTTTAGTTTGAGGGTCTAATTTTCAAAATTATTTTCCAAATCCTAGCTCAGCACCAGATAGGGGCTACTCATTTTATATTCCTGTTCATTTTTCTGTTCCTGCCTCAGCTCTGTCTCCAAGCAGACCAGTCTTGGGGACAGGAGACAAACTCCCTCCAAATCCTCTCCCAAGAGGAAACCCTTCCCCAGCAAGTGTATTCCAGGGGCTGAAGGGCAAGGTCGTGGTAATACTGTTGTGGTGATGTAGACGGCTCCAGGGGTGTGGAAAGTCATAGAGCAAAGAGAGGATCTGGGCCTGGGATGAGCCTGGGACTCACAATACTGCAGTTGTGCTGAGGCCATTTAGAGTGGGCACAAAGTCAGTGGACGCACGTGAGGAAAATGAAGCAGGAGACTCATTTGGAACCAGGAAGTCAGCCCAGACAGTTTACAAGGAGAAGGAGGTCAAGGCAGGGCAGTGAATTAAACCCAGCAGACAGGAAGCCTTCAGAGCAGGAAAGACCATGATCCCATGTCCACCCAGCAGCTGGGAATAAGGGCATCCATGAGGACTGACAGGCAGGGCAAGGCATTGTCACTGGGTCAAGTTACAGTGACGGAGACCCTGGCTATGAAATGGTTTGCAAAGTCTGAGCATGACCAGATACTCGTTGCAAAGCCTGTATTCGCCAGGGCTCACAGGCAGAAATCGCTAGAGGTGCAACTCCAGTGTGGGACAAATCCTACAAAGCCAAGTATGAGGAGAGACTGTGCCACAGTTGAGTTGGCCTTACCCAATTCCTCCATTTTATTTCCATCCCAAGTCTCTCTAAGGTCCCCCACCTACCCTTGAATGGACTTCTTAGATATGTTGGTCGCATGTAAATGCCATGATTAAAAATGTCTATTGACTTATTGATATTCCCTTTTATTTATACCCCTCCTCCCGTGTTTTCACATCCACATGTTTCTATATTTGTGTATATCCTCCCAGGGCATTTTAATTTCATGTTTAATTTCAGAATATGGTGTTCCCTTTGAGAGTCAATATATTGCAGGGGAAGAGAGAAAATTTGGCAAAGGAAGAAAGGAACTTGGTCTTAATCCTAACCACCAAATTTTCAATGTCCCACCTCAGAATTTCCTTCTTTCTTGCTCTGTCGCCTTTGTAGAAATTACACAGTATAGGACAGTGTTTCTTAACCTGGGGCTGGTGCTGAAACTCTTGAAAACACGAGCAACACTTCGCGTGTGTGCTTACGTACATGCCTGAGTGTTTACATGCTACGTTTAGAATACATTTTGACAATCAAATGAATTCAAACCCGAGAGAAAAACAATCTAAACATTCATGGAGGACAAAAATCCTAAGAAGTAAAATCAGACGGTCTGAATTCCTCGAGGCTCACGTTCACTGGTTTGGTGACCAGCCCATGACACTCTGTGGCTCAGTTTCCTTTACTATCAAGTACAGAAGGCAATGCTGACCTTTCTTACAACCCTGGGCTGTAAAGACCAAATGATACCCTGAATGGGAAGCAATTTGGAAACTTGAAAGCTCAATAAAAGCGTTCGTTTTTCTTATTCTGCCAAATCTCTCAATTACTTCAAAGCAGAAGGGCTGGATCAAAAGTCAAACCAAACCAGTTCTGGCAGCAAGGGACATCCTGTTTTAGAAACGCAGTACATGTCCTCTGTCATATTAAAATCTTACCCAATTTCTCATTAGCTGTGTGTGTGAGTATAAAGGGGACAGAAACGTCATAGCAGTTATTCAGTTTATTAAATCAATTATCCAGATATTTGGGCAAATGCAATTATAAATCCTTGCTTCCCTGTTGTCTGGTTGCTCTGCTCTCTTTTGGCAAGTAAACGTTACTGAGGGTACAGCCCTTGTGTGAACAGCTGCCCTGCAGAGAGCAACCATTCTAAGAGGTTTCTGCAATTTGCTCTGTGTGGCATTGACTTTGTTACCATCTCTGGTGACAGCCGGCTCCAAGTAGAGGAAGGAATGGTTCAATATTTTCGCTCCAGCAGAAAAGGGCTTTGACCTAAGTGGACCGCAGGATGATTTTGGAATCTAAGACCAGTGTGATTCCAGCCAGCAAATTAAACAGTAAGCCAGGGGAACCAGGTCACAGTTTATTACCAAGAGAGTAACACCTTTTAATTGGTTAACACAACAAATAAAGAGGTGGCAGCCTTCTGGAGGAGGCTTCTGATTTGCTCACTGAGTTAGATGTGTTTGCGAAAACAAAATCTTTTCTTCACTTAATTTGGAAGCTGTGATTTTGATTAGGAAACAAAAGGCCACACCAGAAAATGTCAGAGGCAACATGTGAAATAGAAGAAGGCTCTGAACTGATAAGAATTGAATTTATGAAAAAAAAAAAAAACTCCTTAAAAGCTTGTGTAATTAAATAAAAGTAAATTTATGGGTTTACTATGAACAGGACAACTTCAGTCTTATGGCATATCAAGTAAAGCAAAGTCTCATTTCTTAGGATGCAAAAAAAAGACATGAGTTTGTGAAGACTATTTGATTTTGAATAATACATATGTCAACTTCATGGATCCTTCCCCAAATTTGCTTCTTCCTTCTTTGGCTCAGTTACCCTACTCTGTCAATAAGACCAGAACAAATAAATCGGATAGCTGAAAATGTTGCTTTCACTCCTAAAGGAGACTACCTGAAATGATAGGCATTTTAGAAGTATTCAATTTTAAAAATACAGCTGTGCTCGTTATAAATTTTTTACAATGTAAGCATAGCTATCGAGGTGGTTGTGAACTTCTGGGGTCCAGTGATAACCGTAAGAGTTTCCTTTTTGATCCTGACCCAGTTCCATATTGTAGCTGACGTTTACAGTGGCAAGAAATGATGTTGATGCGTTATTATCAGCTACCGTCCCTACTTTATTCTGATTCCTTAGATTTTCCCTCCTGTCCTTTTTCTACTTCACAATTCCACCCAGACTATCACATCACATCTACTTGTGTCTCTTTAGACTATTACATTATATTATCTCAGAATTCCAGGAGTTTTTGATGATCTTGAAAATTTGAGGAGTGCTGGTCAGATATTTCGTAGATTATCCTTCATTCTGGGTTTGTCTGACAATTTTTCTCATGGTCAGACTGGGGTTATAGCATTGGAGGGAGACCACCACGGTAAAGTAGCATCCATATCAAGGGTGTGGGGCATTCGCCTCCCGGTCCAGCCCAGATGTTTGGACAGGCAGTGGTGCTGGGCACACGGATATTAAACACAATTCACTCGGGACCCTCAGGTGAGGGGCACGGACTCCTGTGGCCCCAAGGGACACTGGCGGAGATGGGAGAAAGGAAAAGTTTTGGATGCCTTTGCCTTGCAGGGGCAAACACCTGTGTTGGTGGTCTCAGTAGTCACGAGGAGAGAGCTCTTGCTTCGTCGGTGATCAGATGCAGAGTGGGTTCTTTCCTTGTTGATGGTTGCAGCAGGAGAGCGTTCTTTCCTCACTGAAGGTCCGGGGAGAGAGTGGGAAAGCTGTTTCCTCATCTGTGGTCTGGGCGAGAACGGAGTCTTTCATTGTTGGTGATCGAAGATCTGGGCCAAAAAGGGTGAGGTTGTTTCCTTGGTGGTCGAAGGTCTGGGCCAAAAGGAGTCTTTCCTTGCCAATGGTCTGGGCAAGAGAAAGGGCAAAAAGGATGGAGCTGCCACATCGCAGCTCCTTATATAGCTCAACAACGGAATGGCCTGAGCCAATCAGCTTTGAATTCAATTGTCCAATCAGGTTCGGGGCATTTGTGAAGGGTTTTGTACAAGTGTCCAACCAAGTTACTTTCATTTTCCGTAGATTAGCTGTTTTCCCCCTTTTGGGGTTTTTGCCAATTTCCTCCCCAATTTCTCCCTACAAAGGGCACATGCAGTTACTATGATTTGTCAATAGCAATGTGAATTTTGGTCACCCCTGGCAAGGCAGTGTTCATCAGCTACCTCCACTGTAAACTTACTCACTTTCTTTCCTTCATGTATACTCTTTGGAAGTCACTATGCACAGCCCACATATAAGGCATGGGGGCATAGCTACATAAATTATTTAGCATTATTTTATATCACATTTGTCTCTCATTCTGCACTTATTTATGTATATATGCCAATAAGGACTCATGGATATTTGTACCTTGAGATATGATTTAATACTACCTTATTCATTTTCTTGCTCAAAGTCTTGCAGCTTTGTCCCATTGGGAGCTCTGTCACACACATTGGATTTTTGTTGTTGTTGTTGTTGTTGTTGTTGTTGTTGTTGTTGTTGCTGCTGTTTTGATTTCTTGAGCACTTATTTACTTCCCAAAACTAAAATACCCCTGCAGTTCATCTAGTGTAGTCCAACCTCAGCCCTGTGCTCGGCCATTTCTCCAAAGATCCCTAGGTCCTTTTGCTGAAGACTGATATTGTTTCCCTTTGCTTTTTTAAAGGCACTCATTTTTAATGCTTTCTTCCAATCCATCCATGTCACCTTAGGAACCCAATTATTCCCCCCTAATTCTTTAGTAATCTCTTTAGTGGCTCCAAAATCTGCCTTACAGATGCCTGTCTCTGAGATTGAAGCTCTTCATCACATTTAGAGCCTCTTCTCCAATATCTTTCACTTTTCTTTTCTATTTCTACTGAAACTCACATTTTTCTTTCCCTGGCACCTATGGAATGCCAGCAGCAAATTGAAAAGAAAGGCGTACAGTGGATAGATACTAGGAGAAGAAGCGAGCTCAAACTATCTCTCGAGTGACATATTATTTTTAATTAATGCTGCTACCATTATCTCACTTTCCCAGACACTTTAATGCAACAGGAATCGTGTTGGCATCTGTGGAAGCAAATGAAGAGGAATAGCAGTTTAAAGGGAGGGGTACCTGCCCCCACCCCAATCTGTGTGCACTTCGGAGCAGTTTGCAAGTCACATGCAGATCAATTGTCACAGCGGAG